>CAJVPS010002927.1:0-11187 GCA_910591765.1 Ambispora leptoticha
ATTATGATAATAAGCTTTTTAATTATATTTTTCAAATAATTCAATTCAAAACTATTTATTTCAAGCTGGAATAGCAGGTTCTTTTATATATTTTTTGAATATATAAATTATTATAGTATTACTAACTAATATTATCTAATATACAAGATATAATTAAAATATTATATTATAAATAATTAAAAATATATTATATCAAAGTATATTAAAAGATATCAAAGAATATTAAAGAATATTAGAATATATAAAAGAATATTAAAAGATATGAAAAGATATAAAAAAATATTGAAAGATATTGAAAAATATAGAAAGATGTAAAAGAATATCAAAGAATATAAAAGAATATTGAAAGATATAAAAAGATATTTATGATCAATATATAAATATAACTATTTTACCAAAATTAAAAATGATCTTCTACTATAATATTTTACTATATATATAAATATCATATTATAAAAATATAGATTCTAAATATAAAATAAAATATAGTATTTAAAAATAAAAATGTAATAATAAATATAATAATATATGATTTAAAAATAGAAATATTTATAAAATAAATGAAAATTATAAGAAAATATGATTTTGTATAATCAAGAAAGATTAAGTAATTAAGAAATTTTATATTACTATTATAATATATGATTCTTCTTTAGAAAATTTTTGCTTTTGCAAAAATTAATTAATAATCTTCAATAATTCTTTCTTGTTTAATTGATATAACTTGTTTGATATAAATTTAAATTAATTATTAAAAACTTCTTTCTTCAGAATTATAAATGAAAAAGACTTTATGAATAATATTATATAGTCTATCATATATGTATTTTCCAAAAGTATCTTTAATATTCTTTTTTATTTCTGATATTTTTTTTAAATATTTTTGTAGTTAAATTAAAAGTATATATTCAAGTTTGTAATATTGAATTATCATTTAATTTTTATCTATCAGATTATTATAAATTGATAATATAACTTCTTTAAGTTAAGTTGGCCAATTTTTTTTCAAAATAGGTTTAATATCTTCAAATACAGATATAGATACTTCAGATTATTTTTCAGAAGTGACTTAACTATTAGAACTTATAAATTCTGATTCTTCTTTAATGGTTTTTTACTTAATATTAACTTTGAACTTATCTTCAGATAAAATAATAATAAAAATATTTGATCAGTCAAAATCTAGATTATTAGTTATATTAACTGATTCAGTAGATATTTCAATTGGTTTAACAGTTATCTGAATATCCAAGAGAAAAGTATTATTAATTTCAATATCTTTAATAAATTTAGGTTATATGAGTAAATCCAAGAGTATAATATTAGTTTCTTATTCTATATTATTATAAATAAGTAATCCATAAATTAAAAAAGTAATCATTTCAAAGAGTTGTTAAGTAAATATTTTCTGATAGATTAATTCAAGAGATTTAATTATTGAAAAAGTAATTTAAGTAGATAGTTGAGACATGATAAAAAATAATAAAAGTAGGAAGTATAAAAGAATTTAAAAAGATATAAGATAATAAAAGTAAAAAATAATAGATAAAAATAAAAATGTGAAAGAATAAAGAAAAAGAAAAGAGATATAAAAGAGATATTTATATAAAATTTAAGTTAAAAGATTATTATAAGTAATAAAATATTAAAAATATTAGGATAAGAATAATTATAAAAATTGATAAAAATAAGATAGAAAATAATTTTAAATATAAGAATGACAAAAATTAAAGAGATGATTCATGTGAGTTACTTAATAATAATTTGTGATTTAAAATAATTTTGATAATCATGATAATATTTGAGTTATCTTCTATTAATAGAATACTTATAAATATTTCCTTTCTGATCATAAATTTTATAAGAATTATATCTAGTATAATCATGAATATAATACTATTATTTACTCAAGGTAAATTAAAATTTATCTTCAATTACTGAGTATTGTTTCATATTAAATAGTAATACTTTATTTCCAATTTTAAATATTATTTTATTTTGAATTTTATCATTGAATATTTGAAAATATTACAACTATCATTTTTCTATATTTTATTTTATTTTTAATATTTGTTAAAATAATTGATCTATTATGTGATATATTTATTATAACAATTTTTTTCTTTTGTAGAATCTTCTTCCAAATAAGCAAGAATTTTTAATTTAATTAATAATTTAGTATTTCATTCATAAGTTAAGAAAAATAGTTTATATTTTATTATTAAATTTTAATTAGTTTGATAAGCAAAAAGAGTAGTAGAAATAAGATATTTTATTCTTATTTATGTACTATTATTAACTTTTGTAAAATTATATATAATATTTTATTAAAATATTTTTTTTTCTATTTATTTATAAGTAATAAGATAAAGAAAATTTATATTTGATTCCAAATTTTATTGATAATTCTTTAACTATTTTATTGACAAATTCTAGTTTATTATCTAATTGAATTTCTTTAGAATATCCATATTTATAGATTATTTCTTTAAGAATAAATTTTGCAATTATAATAGCTTTCTTATTTAAAATTACTTTAGCTTTGAGTCATTTTGTAAGATAATCTATTACTATAATAATATATTAATTTCCAGTTGTTATTATTTTACTAGGTTTAATTAGATCAATAATTATTCTATTGAAGAGTTATTTAATTTTGATAAGATGTAAAGCTTATTGAATAATTCTTTTACCAGTTCACTGACAAATTTCACAAATCTTTATATAATTCTTGATATCAGTTTTCATATCATTCTACTAATATTTATTTATAATTTATTAATAAATTTCTTCATATCCAAAATATTCAGATAAAGAGTTTAAATATAAATTAATAAGAATAGTTTTTATTTTATTTTTTTGATAACTCAAAGAGATATAATTATTTTTTTCTTCTATTAATTTTGTATAATATATTATCAATTTGTAAAAAGTATTTTGCTTAATTATAAATTTTGTATTATTATTCAAGAGTTAATTCTACAGGATAAGTTTTATTATTCAAATATTATTATAAATTATAATAAGTTATCAAATCTATATTATTATTATAAAGAAAAAAGTTGTTAATGATCTTTCAAATATATCTGGATTAAGAGATTAGCATTTTGATTCTTTCTTTCAGATCAATAAGTAATAATAAAGATATATTCTATAAGAAATATGATCTAGCAATTTATTTTAGCAGAATAACTTGATTAATTTTTAAATAATCATCTCAAGATATTGTGATTAGTAATTATTTCAAAAACTATTCTAAATAGATAATAATAAAATTATCTAATAATTTATACTACTATTAGTATTTCTTTTTCAGTTATTCTATATTTTGTTTATTTGATTTTAAGATAATACTTGCATAAGTAACTACTTATTCTCTTTCATCTTTATCTTTCTAAGATAGAATAGTTTCAAGTTCTAAGTCTGAGATATTAATATAAAAATAGAATTTCTTTATAAAGTTAGGATAAATCAAAATAGAAGTAATAGTAAGATATTATTTAATTTATTAAAAAACTTCTTCTTATTCTACTATTTAAATAAATAATTTTTTATTATGAAGTAATTTAAATAAAAAGATTATAATTTAAGAAAATTCTTTTACAAATTTTTTGTAGTATCTAGCTAATCCAAGAAATAATCAGAGTTCTTTAATAGTTTTTGGTTGAAAAAAGTCTTTGATCTTTTATATTGTTAATAGGTCAGAGAAAATTCCTTCTTTAGTTATTATATATTCAAGAAATGGTAATTCTCTTCTATAAAAGTTATATTTTTCTGGATTAAGCTTTAAATTAGTATTTTGAATTCTGTAAAATACTTTATTTAGATGATTCAAGTATTCTTCAAAATCTTTTGAGAATATATTCAGATTATTAATGTATATATTAGTAAAATTTCAATTATATTCTCCTAATACTATATCTATAACATATTAAAAAGTTACTGGGATATTGTATAATCCAAAGAGCATAATATTAAATTCAAATAATCCTTCTCTAGAGATAAAAGTGATTTTAGGATTATCTTCTTCTTTTATTTTAATTTGTCAGTATCTAGAGGTTAAATCCATAAATAAAAATCAGTGAACATTTGCAAGAGAGTTTATTATTTTATTAATTCTTGATAATAAATATGCATATTTATGGATAATTACATTTAATTTTCTATAATCAACACAAAATCTTTTCTTTTTATTCTTTTTAGAAACTATAATAATAGATGAAGCCCAAGTACTAGTTAATAATTAGATAATATTTGCTTTTAATATTCTTTGAATCTCTTTTGATATAAATATCTAATTTGAAAGAGTAATTCTATAAGAATATTATTTGATAGATAATTTATTTTCAGTATATATTTTATATTAAATTAGATTACTTTATTTAAGTTCATATAATTCAGTTATAAAGATATCAGCATTATCTTCTAGTAGTTAAGTAAGAAGTTATTTTTATTTAGCAATTAATTTTTATTTTTCAATAACTTTTTCTTCTTGTTCTTATTCCAAGAAATAAGTATAAGCTTCTTAATAATCAGTAGATCTAAATTCAGCTATTTCTTAACTAGATTATTCTAGTTCTTCTCTAATAGAAACTGATTTAAGTCGATCAACAGGTGCAAGTTATAGAGATACTAGCTAAGTAATTTTCTAATCTGATTCAATAATATAATCTTCTTCTGAATTATTTTGAATAATAATACTAATATTTTCAGTATATCCAGAGTTAATAATTCTATCTTTAATATTAATTTCTTGTTTAATAAGAGATGAGCAAGATATTACTTGATATATAACTTCTATAGAAATTTCTATAATAATATAAATATCTACTAATACAACTCAATATAAGAGAATTCTGATTACTTCTTTTCTTGTATAATAAATATTATATCCAGTATCAGTAAAATATATTTTTTCTAGTAGTTTTTCTTTATCTTGATTATTATAAACTTTGATTACATAGTATCTATTATTTTATTTATAAGAGTATTCTTTAAATAATTGTTGAATTGTTGTAAAAGTTTATTAAGAGCTTGATAAATAATATTGAATTTTTCATATATCTTATTTAATTCAAGTTGAGAAGATTGGTTTGAAATAAGAGTATAACTTATTTTTTCAATTAATTCATTAGTTACTGCTTCTTCTGAAATTAGTTCCAAAGTTATAGAATATTTTTCTTTATTCACTTTAACTGGAAGTTTAAATTATACATAATTATTATATTTATTATTATTACAAGAAATCAAGTATTTTTGATAGAGTTTTAAATTAATATAATCCAAGTAAGCAAGTTATTATCTTCAATTAGAACTGAGTTATTGATAAATATATTGAAATATTTCAGTAGTAAAAACTTCTATAGAACTCTTATAAATGATTTCTTATATATAGTTATCTTTATATATAAAGTGAGATAAAATTGCTTTGTCAATTTTATTACTTTCATTATAAACTTCTAATAATATTTCTCATTCTCTAAGCTTGTTAATTATTTTGATATTCTTTCTTCATCTTTCATAATTAAACTAATAGATACATTAATATTTATAAGTATAGAAGTATCTTTTTCCATAACTTCCAATGATAAATATTTCTCTAGACTCATTATATTTATTATATTAAGAGTAAATAGGAAGATTTAGTTATTTCTTTCTGATATAATTATTATAAGTAATTACTTTTTCTCTATTTATTTTAAAATATATTTCAGTATAATATTTGTCTATATATTTTTCACATTCTTGATATCTTTTAATCTAAGAGTTGGGATGAATTTGTTATGAGATAGATTGATATAAATTAAAATTTTGTTTTACTTTTTTACTAATAAAGAGTTCTTGTTCAACTTTATCAGCCCAATCTTCATTAGTTTTGAATTTAACATGAAAAGATTTATGAATTTTGATTATTATCCAGTCAATAAGATTATTATAGTATTAGTAATATTAGTAATTAGATATAAAAAGATTCTTATAATATTAACATTAACTATTTGATCCTTGCCAGTCAAATAAATATCAGTTATTTCAATTGTATTTTTGAGTAAACTTTTTGTCAAGTTATTTAAAATCTTCTCAAGTATATTTTTTTCATTTGATTTTGATTTCTTCTTAATAGACTTGTACTTTATGAATTCTTTTAATACTTCAGATAATCTGAAATGATATTTTTTCAAAATCAATATCTCTTAAATTTCAGTTTGAAGTTTTAATAGGAGTTCAGACTTCTTTAATAATGATTTTTATATTATTATTATCTTGAAATTCTTGTTATCTAGAGGTCATAGTATTCTAATCATTATATTATTACATAAGAAATATCTTCTTTTCCAAGTACTATTTTTCAAACTCACTTTCAGAATCTTTTTCTAACTTATTTTCTTTAGAATTTGTATCTTTAAAAATTAGTTCTCCTCTATCATCATATATAAATTTAATAGTTACTTTTTCTTTTTGATCATTGTATTTAAAAGTTAATAATTCTTTTTTAATATTAGTATTAGTTTTGATTTTATTTAAAAAAACTATTTCAATAATTACTAAGTATATTTTGACTTTAGTAATATCTATTTTAGTAGAAATTATAATTCTATCAATATTCAAAAGTAGATTATTAATAGCTCAAAGAGGCTGTTTAGATATTTTATTTATATTTAATATAGAAATATTTGAACTATATTATATTTTTAATCTCATATTTTTAATAAAGTTATATGTAGTAACATATTCAAAGGTACTAGTATCAATAATTAAATTAATAATATTCTTTCTAACTTTGACTTCACATTAGATAAATATGATTTTGAGTTTTTATCCAAGCAATACTCTTCTTTTTCTTTTCAGCTTGAGTACTATGGCATAACATATTCCTTTTAATAATTAAATTCTTTGTAAAAAAAGATCTGAATAAGTTGAGTAACAGTTATATTTGCTTTTTGTTAAGCTAAATCTTTTAGAATATTATAAGATTCAGCTATAATAGTAAGTACAAGTAAAATAATTTTGCTTTTCTTTTTGTAAATAGTTTTCTTGATAAGTTTTTCTTCAAGAATTTTAGATAGTCTAGCATTATTCATATCCTAATCAAGAATTATCTTCTTATTTATCTTCTTTATTATTATTTGATTTCTCATTTTTATTAATTACTTCTTTATAGGATTAATCTACAAATCTGATTCTATAAGAAGTAGTTCTAAAATTTCTAGATTTCTTTTTAGTAGTCAAGTATTTATATATATCAAATAACAAATTTATATTATCTGATTTAGTAATTAATATTTGAATACTGTCAGTGAGAGTTTATATTTGAGTTAATAATATATTTTGACTATTATTTGCATTTTGATTATTATTAGTATTTATCTGATTTGATAACATATTATTTTGTCACTGATTATTTCTATTAGTTCTCTAATGATTATTTCTAAAGTTATTCTGATTATTTTAGTATAATTATAATTAAGAATAATTAAAATGAATATGATCTGGCTTATCACAACTATAATAGGTAGAAATTGATTTAGAATTTTGATTATTTGATCTATAATCTGAACTATTTCTATTATAATTTGATCTTTTATTGATTTCAATGCTTTCTATTTGCTAATTAAGATCTTGAAGTATTATCAAAATAATATTTAGTATTAAGTTATTCTGGATCTGAAATTAGTGATATTCATGAGTTGGTATATTTGCATTTGCTTTCTTTATATTCTTTGTGACTTGTACCATATTTAGAAAAGTTCTATTAGCTAAGATCTAAATCTATTTTCTGATATCTGATTTTAATCCTCTTTTATAAGTTTGGATCTTATATTCTTCTGGATATTCATTTTCTGAATCTATTTTATAAAATAGATTGATAAATTTATTAATATACTCTTCTATAATATCAGTTTGTTACAAGATTTTAATTTTATCTTGCTATTAATCAATTCTTTCTCAGATATGAAAGTGTGCAACAAATTAATAACTAAAACTATATAGCTGATCTTGATTATTATTTCAAGTAATTAATCAAATACTATTATCTCTTTCTCTTTTATATATTATAAGATAGCAGTATCTTCTAGATATTCTCTAACTAGTTGTATTTTTCTAGCATCTGTAATATTATTGGCTTGTGTAATAATATTAAAGTCTTTGAGTCACTCAGTTAAATCTTGATTATTTTCTCTATATTTTCTAATAGGAATAATAATCTTCTCTATTAGCTAGATATTCTGGTTAGCTATTCTGTCAGCAAGTACTTCAAGAACTTGAATTAAGTTATCTAAGTTATTTGATTAAGCTATTTGATTATTATCTATTATTTTCTGAATTAATCTGGATATCTTTTTCTGAACTAAAGTAATTACTATTTTCTTCTAATTCTGATATTAATATAGATTATACTAGAGAAATAGGAATATCTTCTGAATTCTTTATTTCAGAATAGTATCTATCAATATCACTATTAACAGAAGGGATTCTCAGTTGAAAGATAAAGTCTTGATAGATAAATTATTAGTAGAATTATTTAATTAAATCTAATTATTCATCTTGAATATTAATATAATCAAATATAAAGATATTTACTAGTTATACTATTCTTTATTTCAGTTAGCTAAATATATATTTTAGTAAGATCAAGTTGAATTAATTCTTGAAATAACAGATATGTGATTTAATTAATTAATATTGCTTTAATATTTTCTATAAGCAAGTGAAATATATAAAATTATATAGTAATTTGGAATTAAAGAGAATAATAATAGAGATAAAAGTCTTGAAAGGGTATTCTAACAGGATAATTAGAAATTTAATATGTATTAAGATAATAATTAATTGATAGTTCAATAAAAAAATAATAATTAGTCATGAAAACTCAAGATATAAGTATTTATTAATTATAAATAAAGAAAGAAAAAGTTATAAAAAAAAAGGAAATATAAAAGAAATATAAAAAGCATATAAATATAATAAGAGATGTAAAGAGAATTTTTCTCTATAGAGGTGATATCAAAAATATGTTATAGCAAATTGATAAGTGAATTTTTACTTGAATTTATCTTAATAATATAGAATTAGAAGAAACTAAAATAATTAAAGAATAAAGAGAGAGAATTAGATTATATTTTCAATATGACAAAAATTTCTAAGATCTGTACTAATATCTACAAATATTGTCTTAATAAAAAAATAAAATAAATAATTAAAGAATAAAATAAATCAAAGAAATTATAAAGATTAACTAAGTAAAACCATTAGTAATTAATATAATTTAAGATTTGTAATAATTAAATAATAAAACTACTATTAATCAAAAGATAAAAACTAAAATACAAAAATTAAATAATTAAACAAAAATAAAAGGATATGGCTTATTTATAGTAGAAGTCTTCTACTTTCAAAATCAAATTAAATAAAAAGTATGGCTTATTTATAATAGAGATCTTCTACTCTCAAAATAGTATTAAATAAATCAAAAATTAATATAATATTATAATTCAAAATCAAAATTAACTTTGTATAATCAAAGAAATAAAACTAAATAAAAGAAAGAATATTAGTATAATTAGAAAAAGTAATCTTTTAAAATTATATTTTCTAAATAATTTAATTTAAAACTATTTATTTTACTCTAGGAGAGTGATTCTTTTATATATTTTTTAGATATATAAATTATTATAGTATTATTAGCTAATATTATTTAATATATAAGAGATAATTAAAGTATTATAATATAAATAATTAGAAATATATTATATTAAAGTATATTGAAAGATATTAAAGAATATTAAAGAATATTAGAGTATGTAAAAGCATATTAAAAGATATGAAAAGATATTGAAAGACATAAAAAAATATTAAAAGATATAAAATATATAAAAAAATATCAAAGAATAAAAAAAGATATTTGTAATCATCATTCAAGTATAATTATTCTATCAAAATTAAAAATGATCTTCTATTATATACATAAATATTATATTACAAGTAATAATAAAAATGTAAATCTTGAATATAAATAATATATAGAATCTAAAAATAGAAATATAATAATAAATATAGTAATATATAATATAAAAATAAGAAATATTTATAAATAAATAAAAATAATAAAAATATGTAATTTTGCATAATTAAGAAAAAATTAAGAAATTAAGAAATTTTATGTTATTATAATAATAATATTACTAATTTAATATCTAATTATTCAAATAATGACTTTCAAAAGTAACTTGTAAATTTTATATTTTTATCTAATATTATAATTATAAATAAGTTATGTAATTTAAAGATATTTTTAAAAATATCTTGATATTCTCAAATTAATATATCTGCATCTGCTTTCTCTATATTTTTGGCAACTTATATCATATTTAAGAAAGTTCTATCAGCTGAGATCTGAATTCATTTTCTGATCTCTGATTTCAATTCTCTTTTATATATTCAGATCTTATATTCTTTCAAATATTCATTTTCTGGATCTATGTTATGAAATAGATTAATGAATTTATCTGTATATTCTTCCACAATATCAGTTAGTTATAATATTTCAATCTTATCTTGTCATTAATCAATTCTTTCTTAGGTATAGAAGTAAGTTGCAAATTGATAACTAAAACTATGTGATAGATCTTGATTATCATTTCAGATTATTAGTCAGATAATATTATCTCTTCTTCTTTCATCATACTATAAGATAGCAATATTTAGGTATCCTCTAACTAACTATGCTTTTCTGGTATTTGTAATATTATTAGCTTGGGTGACAATGTTAAAGTTTTTAAGCCAGTCTGTTAGATTTTGATCATTTTCTTAGTATTTTCTAATTGAAATAATAATTTTCTCTATTAATCAGATATTCTGATTAGCTATTTGGTTAGTGAGAGCTCTAAGAACTACAATAAGATTATCTAAGTTATTATTATTATTTTGAACTATTTGATTATTTTCTTCTTCTTCTGATTGATTATTGCTTTCTGAATCAGTTTATTATCTTCTTCTAAACTAGAATAGTTACTATTTTCTTCTGATTTTGAGATTAATATAAATTATACTAGGGAAATAGAGATATTTTTTGAGTTTTTAGTTTTAGAGTAGTATTACAAACTATACTCTGGAAGGTAGGTTTTACCACGAATATAGTTTATAATAAGTTTTGAGGGCGAAGACTGAATTATTTATAAAGGTAAAGAG
>CAJVPS010002928.1:0-11185 GCA_910591765.1 Ambispora leptoticha
TAACTATTATAACTTAAATAAATAATTAAGTTATCTATTTTTAATTATAAGTAATATATTTTAGATGATAGCTTTTTAAGTGATAGTATTCTTCTATTAACAAGATAATAAGATTTTAAATAGGTATATTAATTATTTAATTTGCTATAAAATTAATAGAGTTTTTACTTTTATTTGATTAGTTCTTTATACTAGTAAAAGTCATAACTTAATAATATCAAAATCTGTTTTATCAGAACTAGAAGTATTTAATTTTTTATGATAATTCTAGATTTCAATCTATTATTCTCAAGATATAGTTTCAAATAATTATTATTATAAGAATTCTTAAGAATTTAATCATCTAATATTCTTAATTTATAAATATCTTTATCAAAAATTTGATAAATATAATATAATTTTTTCTATTTTTAAGTAAATTTTTTATAATACTAATGCTAAATTTCCATCTTTTTTATTAAGACTTTATTTCTAATAAAGAAAGATTAATAATTTTTATCTTATTAGTAAGTTTCTTTTTATTTTTATTAGGATTTTTATATATTTTATTATATAATAGATCTGTTTAATTCTAATTTATCTATAATAATATAAGCTTTTTTAACTAATTTATTTGAAGTAATATCTTCTTCATTATTAATTAATCTTAATTTAAGATTTAGTAATATAATAACTTATTTATTATAGGTAAGATAGAAAAATATAAATTTTATTAAGCTTTATCTCATTATTCTGTAAATGAATAATGCTAAAGATACATATATATTTTATTCTTTTTTATATAATTAAACTAATTTTTTAATAGTATTACATAATATTCTGTTTAATCTTTTTACAAGTCTATTAGTTTAAGAATAATATAATATTAATAGATGATATTTGATTTGATATTTTTCAAATAATTCTTTTATTAATTCATTAATAAAAATTATTCCTCTATTTGATATTATTTCTTTTAAAAAATCATGTTTACAGAAAATATCTTCATATAAAAATAGTATTACTTCTGCTAAATTATTTAAGATTGATCTTACTTCTGTATATTTAATATAATAATCTATAACAATTACTATATACTTATAATTAATTTTTATTGATATAAGTAATCTAATTAGATCTATTTCTAACTTTTTAAAAGATTCTTTACTTTTTATAGGATATAATACATTATTTTTTCTAGTTTTTTCTTTGCATTAATATATATCTTATATTTTTATATAATTTTCAATATCAAAATATATTTTAGATCAATAGTAATTTTGAGTGATTTTATGATAAGTTATTTCAATATCAAAATATTTAATATATATTGTTATATGATTACTAAATAACACTTCTTCTATTTTATTAATTTTAATTATTTTTAGAGATTATTTTGATTCTTTCTTATTATATTTATATAAGATTTCTTTTTTTATTAAATATAATTTTGCTTTGTTTTTGAACTTTTGATAATTTTTTTCTGGTATTTCTTTTGATAAAACTAGAATATCTAAGTAAGTAATGAGTTATAAATATTCAAGTAATTCTATTATATTCAAGTTAGATAATCAGATAAGAGTATATCAAGTAATTATTAAGTAATTTTTGTTATATATACATTCCTATAATATATTACTAGAAATTTCAAAAATAAATTTACTTCTTTGAGTTTCAATATCTCAAAATTTAATAATCTAATTTAAATAAAAATACTCCTATTAAATTTATTTTGACTTCATAAATTTTATAATAATATTTTTATTTAAATAGGATTACTGAATTTTGATATATTAAATTACAAAATGATAGTTTTATTTTTATTATTTCTGATAATATATTGTAAGAGTATGTATTTTTTATTTTTTTTGTATTTAAGTTGATTCTGATTAGAAATATCTAGATAAGAGATTTATATTAGAGTGAATTTGATTTTTATAATATTTAATCTTAAAGTTATAATTTTCTAGAGTTAAAATTCAGTATATAAGTCTTTTAAAAATTTTTAATTTATTAAATAAATTCTTTAAAATATTATGATTAATTAAAATATTAGAATATAAGTATAATCTGAATAATTATATTGCCTAAACTACTGTTAAATATTCTAATTTAGTAGAATAATAATTTTTTTCAGTATTATTTATTCTTTTATTAGCATAAGTAATTATATATTTTATATTTTTCTTATCTTTTTATATCAAAACTGCTTCTAATCTAAAGTTAAAAATATTAATATTAGAATAAAAGTTTTTTAAAGTTTAAATAATTTAATATAAGTATAATAATTAATTTATTTTTTAATACTTCTTGATATTCAATAAACTATTTAAAAAATTGATCTTTTCTTATTAATTAATTTAAAGATGCTACTATTTTTACAAAGTTTCTCATAAAGTATCTATAATATAAAGCTAAGTCAAGAAATTCTCTTAAGAAAGTTAGATTTATTAATCTAAAAAACTGTTTTATAACTGATATTTTGGCTGAATCAGATTTTAAATTATCTTTACTAATAATATATTCTAAAAAGATGAGTATTATTTTATCAAATTGATATTTGCTTGATTGAAGTTTTAGATTACTTTTTCTAAGCTTATTAAATACTTATTTCAGATATATAAAATGCTTTTTAAAAGTATCTGAAAAAATATTAGTATTATTAAGATAAATAACTATAAACTTTTCAAGATAAGACTTAAATATTTTATTTATAAGTATTAAAAAATAATTAGTATATTATTTAATTCAAAGAACATGATATTAAATTTATATAGGCTATTTATAATGATAAAAATATCTTTTTTTTATCTTTTGATTTCACTTCTACTTATCAATATTCAAAAGCTAAATTAAGTATTAAGAAATATTTTACTTTATCAAATACATCAATTAAGTTATTAATTCTAGATAAAGAAAATTGATCTCTCTTTATAACTTTATTTAATTAGTAATAATCTATATAAAATCTATATTTATCATTTTTTTTCTTAATTACTATTACACATATGGATTATAAGTTATCTGATGATGAAATAATATTTTATTAAAGTATCCTTTCAATTTCTTCTTCTATAAATTCTTTCTCAATAGGTAAGTATCTAAAATATGATTTCAAAACTATTAGTTCTTTAGTTTTTATATTAATTTTATGTTAAATAATTATAGTTTTTCCAGGCTTTTCATCAAAAAAATCTTGATATTTATCTAATAATTCTTCTAATTATTATCTTTATTCTGATATTAGATCTGTTTTATTAGAACTTTTTTCTTTACTATTTTGATAGAGTAATTCTGATATTATTTTTATTTATTTATAATACTAATTATTTTTATTAGACTTATAGTATTCAGTTAATAAGTAATTATTAGCATGGAGATATTTATTTAGACTAGTAACTTTATTTCTCTTTAATTCTTAAATGTTAAATGAAAAAATTTTTCTTTACTAAGTTAAGTATAATATTCTTTTATTTATAAATCTAAAGCCATTATTGACTTTCTTGAATATTTATTTAAAAATGATTAATCAATATTATTATCTTCTTTATATTCATCTTCACTTTCTTCTTCTATTAAAGATTTCTTTTTTTTGAATCTACTAGTTAAATCAAAATCTTATTAATCTTTTTTTAAATTATCAAGTTCTTCACAAATTGATACTGACTGAATTTTTGTGATTTTTACTAGTAATAAGAATATTACTTGAGCTATTTTCTTATCAAACTATATAATATACAGTTGACTAAAATTATTATAAATTAATATTTTAATATTTCTAATATATTCAGCATCTATAATACTAGCTTTTACTTTTATTTCTTTATAAGCTAAGAAAGATCTAGAAGTAAGTTAATAAAATATTTCTTTAATATTTTAATTACAATATATAAATCTATTATTTTAATTTCTTGTAATAAAATAACAAGATTTTCTAATTTTGGATATCTCAGATCAAAGTCAATATCTATTTTATAAATACATTCTAATATTTTTTCTTTGTCATTATTATTAAAAATTTTAAATTTTACTTTTTCATTAATATTATATAGATTATTTCCTTCTTTAATTTTATAATATTTTTCTAAATATATAATAGGTATTTCAATTTATTTCTTCTAATTTTCAAATTGTAATAGGTCTTTAATCTAGCTTATAACTGTTTTATAAGCATGAGTTCAATTATTTTCTAGTATAAGATCATAGTTGCTATTCATAATTACTATTTATAATTACTAATACTTTAATCTTGATTAATTTAGTTTCTAAAGTAACTGATAAATTAATTACTTCTTCAAACACTTTTTCTTTCTGATTATTGATATTAATTAGATTAATTATACTACTTACAATACTACTATTAATTATTATTTTGCAAGATTAATTATTAATAAATCTATTTACATGTATAGCAATTACAGATATTTGTTAATTTTATTAATTTTCTTTTTTATTTTCTAATATTAATTTCTTGAGTTAATCATTATTAATTAAAAATTTTTTAATTATGAATATATTCTCATCTTTCAAAGATGCATTTAAGAGTTTAAATACTTTTTAGTATTTAAATAAGTATTCTATTTATTATTATTATTATTATTATTATTATTATTATTATTATTATTATTTCTTTTATTAGGAGAGTGCTAAAAATCATCCGATTCTTTAGAAGGAGGAAGAGAGCCTAACCTATCACATTTTATTTTTTACTAATTAATTATTGCTCAAATTTTTTGAGAAATATCATGTTTATACAAGCATTATTTAAGTAAATTTTAAGAAATATTTATTATATATTATTATTTGCTATTGAATAATTCAGACTGATATTATTATAGTACAAGATTATAATAATACAAATTAATATTATCATAATTCTGACTAATATTATATAATCATATATACTGATTTATACATTATGAAAAAAATAAAAATTACTACTTTTTTCTTATAGTATTAATTAGAGATATTCAAGACTCTTTCTTAAAGTAATATACTTAAAAATCTGTAAATAACTCTTTTCAAAAAGATATTGATATATATGATAATGAAAAAGTATTCAAAATAACTAAATTGCTAAGTATACTATGAGAAAACTCTTTAATATTAGCTTATATAGATATTTTTTATTATCTTTATCAGTTATATTCATTTTTCTGATGCTTTATTACAAAGTTAAGAATAGAAAAATATTTTTTACAAGTTATATAACAAAGTTAAAAGTATAATTTACCAGTAATAGAAGAGTATTTGTCATATAGAGAAATTTTTATTTGATTAACATATTCAAGTATATATATTAGATTTAGATAATACTTGTCTTTTTCTTTAATAACAGGAGGAAGAAGATCATAATTTTCTTCTAATAGATTTATTGCATTTATTGCTCAAGATTTTTGATAACAAGTTCAATCTTTGCATTTTTGAAAATTCAAAAAGTATCAGTATAATTATGCATATTTCTTAATCTAACTTCAAGTAAATTTAAAATTATTTTCTTCTTTAAAGAGATTAATATATTGATTAATATATTTATAAATTATATTTTTTCTATGAATTAAATCTCTTTTTCATATATCATATAGTCTTTCACCCACATATCAAAAATTTCTGTATACTAGATTATCATTTACTATCTTATCTTAACTATTTAAATATAAGTTAAAGTGATTAATAAAAAAGAATATTCTAGCGAGTTTTTTAAAAAGTATTACTTATGTTTTGCTTAACTAAATTATAAACAGATTATTCAGGAGCATGAGTTCATATAGTTAGATAATCTAAATCTTTTTTTTTAAAAAGCTTAGAATATTTAAAGATATTTTAAATTTTTGTTTGGTCCTTTATTTATTATCAAAATCCAGATTAATTTTGTTTTTTCTTTATATTTTATTATTTTTTTAAATTATTCATTATGTATAATTTTTATAAGATCTGTCATGTGAGTTCTTGATAACATTTTTTCAAAGTATTCTGAATTTATAGTAATACTTATATAATTAATATAAAATGTCTTACTACTATCTAATGAATTTATAAGCAAATATATTAATAGAATGAGCTTTTATTTTATACTCATAAGGAAATTATGATTAGCTATTATTACTAATTCATTGACTGATTATATTATTTTGAATATTCTTCTTATAACAGATATTTCTAAGCTAATTTTTGCTTTGTTATTTTGAAAAATAATAATTGAATTATCTGAAAAGTTTTCTGCAAAAGTTTTTGTTAATTTGATTGATACTAGACAATAATGCTTATTAATATATATTTTATTTCAATTTAAATTACTGAACTAATTATAATTTAAGTTGAATGATAATATATTTTGATAGCAAAAGTATTTGTATATCATGAAAGAAGATATATAGACAGAATTTATCTCAAAAGATAAATTTGATATTTTTTTTTGAGTTTTTCTTTTAAATGCTTGATTATTCTTACTTTAATCACACTTTTTCTTTATTTTGCAGATATTATTCCAAATTTAATACAGTTATGAATGTTATTTCATAAATTAGGATAAATAGTAACAGCTGATGAATATTCTGATTTATTATAAATTTCAATAATATCTTCTTTTAGATTTTTTATTTTTTTTTCTGAAGTCTGGCTTGTGTAGTAGTATGATATTTAAGTTTTATCAGTCTTTTCTCTTGCTTAGCAATTTCATTATTAACTTTTTCTAACTTTATCTACAAGATATATTGAAGATTAACATTATCAGATATATTAATTATTTACATATACTATTACTATTTTTTTTAGTCTTAATTATACTTCTTGTTGCATATTTTTAACTAGTAGTATTCAGTATAAATTTAATTATACTAGAAGATAGTTACTCAAGAGTAGGTTAAATTATTAGTATCTTATTAAAAGTAAATATTTATGATATGTATTACCAATAAATCTGGATTAAAGATGGCTTCTCAACTAGTTGCAGCTTGTGGTAGCCAATCAGAGAGTTATAACAGAGTTGTGGCAGCCAATCAGAGAATTGTAATAGAGTTGCAGCTAGTTGCAGCTTCCATTACTAATCTGGATTATTGAAAAAGTAAAATTAAAAAATATCTTTATTTCTTTTTCAATATATTTTGCATCTCTTTTTTTAATTTTTTTCATACTAGATTATATTCTTTCACAAGATTTTTCTTATTTTAAGAGATTCCAGAGTAAATCAAGTATATATAAGCATATATATTACAGTATCTCTGATAGATATTTTTTGACTTTTTATAAAGAAATAATTTTGAAAAGCTAAATATTGAGAAAAAGCTTTATATTATAAATAGTTGTATAGTATATCTAAAAAAAAGAAATATAAAGCATATCTGTAAAAAAATATTTATAATATAATACATGATCCAGATATTTATAAAAATATTTATAGAGATAATTTATTATGTGATAAGATAATTTATAAATAATATAATATTTATTAGTAGATAATTTATTATATAGTGCAGGATAGTATAAGATATTCACTTTTAACTGACTTATAAAAAATCTTATAACTTTTGAGCAAATAATTAAAATAAAAAATTCTCTTACAAATTGATAGATCTTTAGTAAAGCTATAATTCTATAAGAGCATTTTTTATTTTAATTTTTTTTAAGAAGTTATAACACATCAAACTTTTTAATTTTTATAATAAAGTCAGAAAATTGACACAGAGATACATCAACTTTGCACATGCTTTTATCACGTATTTGTAATTTTATTGATCAGAATTAATTATATTAATTATAATTTAGACTGGCATTATTATAATGCCAATTTGGGCTATATGCAGTAATAATATATACTTTTTAAAATATTGCATGCTATGAAAAGCATGTATTTTGAAGAGTTATTTTATTATGCTATAGAGAGTTGTTCTATTAGATTGAGGTAGTTATTTTATTATTGAGAGATTTGTTTTATTATTTTAAGGGTATCATTCTTTTATTATACCAAGGCTTTCAAAGCTTAAAAGGCACCAATGAGAAAGAGTATTTGTAGCTCACTTGGCCCAGCTAGCATATATGAAATTCTTTCTTGTTCTTGATTTCTCTCATAATTCTCTTTCTTCTGTTAATCCATCTATGGCTTACTTACTTTCCAAGAATCTAGTTGATCTGTCTATAGCTTACTCACATCCTGAAAATCTAGTTGATCCATCTACAGCTTACTCTCATCCTGAGAATCTAGTTGACCTATCTATGGCTTACTCTCATCCTGAGAATCTAGTTGACCTTGGTTTGAGCAAAGAATCCTCACATATTATCACTTCTTCAAATATTTTCTCTCCTGAGAATCTTGTTGATCTTGGCTCAAGTGAGGAATATGAAAATATCAGTTCTGAAGATGATGAACTTGAAGATGATCTTCAAGAGGATGATAATGAGTTAGATAATATTGAGGTAAATGAGAATTCTATAATTAATCAGCTTTTTGTAGTAGCAGTAATGAGCTTTGAGAAAAAAGAACATCCAGCTATTTATACTGGTGATTCAAAATGGACATAACAAAGGAAAAATAAAAAATTAAGAGAAGTGACAGCAGAAAGTTCAAAAATTTTGCAATTCTTCTATATTATTAGCAAAGATGTCAGAAGTGGTAATAGTACTGAATCAGAGTTGACTGAAGATAAAAATATATGCAAGATAATTAAATTTGTGAATAGAGTAATACTTGATAAAATGCTTTCTAAAACTCAAATTGCTCATTATATGGCAGTTCTTTATTTTTTCTGATTGTGACTTAACAATAAAAAGAAAATTGAGATAGCAAAAATGATTTTAGAGATAGTTAATGGTGGGTTATGACTTGCAAAATATGTAAGAAAGTGGGCAAATATCTGCATGAAAGAGGAATTAATCCAGCCAACCACTTAAGAAAGGTTTCCCTTCAAAAGCCTACTTCATGATGAGCTGGTTTCTCTTTAATTAGCTACTTATTTATGCATTTAGAAATTCAAGATGGATCTAATAATAGTCAAGAAATATTTTGAGTAGCACATCCTTCTCCAGTTGAATGTTGAATCTGTCTAACATATCTTGATCTGAACTGCTCGTCAATAGATGCATAAACTTAATTTTCAATATAAATATCTTCAAAAAAGTATTTACGTAAATAGACATGAACAGTCTAATATCATTACCTATCATCAAATTTTTCTTCAAGAGATTACTGAACTCAATCAACTTATGTCCAAGTAGCTTGATAAAGATTGCAAGATAAGAATTTTCCCACATTTGAATGATAATGAGAAAGAGTATATATAAGTAACTTATGATGAATCAACCTTCTATACTTATGATAGACCACATGCTATGTGGGGTCTTGAAGGAGAACAGCCATTATGAAAAAAAGAATTGGGTCTTGGTATGCATGTGAGTGATTTTTTAACAGAGACAATAGAATTGCTTAAAGATGAATAGGAAGAGGCATACATAATAATAATACTTGATACTAATCAAGACAGATTTTGAAACTCCAGAAAACTTTTTAAACAAGTTATATGGGTGATAAACATCTTTGAATAGACATATCTGAAGAATGTGGATATATTTGTCTTTGATAATACTATTTCTCATATGGCTTTCACTGAAGATGCTCTTGTAGCTTCAAAAATAAATCTTAGTCCAGGAGGATCAGTTCCAAAAATTTGAGATATAACATGAAGTGATGGCCATCAATTAATGGTCATTAAAGAAGATTATTTCATTTATAATAAGAAGACAAAATTTAATATCAACTTATGCGATCAGCCTAAAGGAATCCAGTAGATTCTCCATGAAAGAAGATTATGACAAGAGAGAATGGTACTAGAGTACACTTTATGCAAGAGAAAAGAGGCAGATCCTAATATTATTGATTGTTATGCATGTCATTTAATAGCCAATCAGCCAGATTTTCTTGCATAGTATGATCAGATTCAACAAGAAATTGAATCTCATGAATATAAGATAATTTCATTATCTTTAGTTATTCTTTTTTGACTAGCCTGATCTTGATAACATTGTTCATTCTTAGATTATATTCTATCTCAAGTTTCATTCTGAATTTAACTATATTGAGATGTACTGGAGGGCAGCCAAGAAGTATACTTGATCTTATTATGAGTACTTGTCATCAAAAATCAGAAAAATAGTCTCTCAAGTATTTGATTCCATTCCTATAGAGAGAATTCATTCTTTTGCTAGGCTGTCATTTAGGTGAATAGATACTTATTATCACAGTTTGACTGGAAAAGCAGTGGAATATATAGTCAGAAAGCATAAGAGACATAGATCAATCAACAAAGAGATTATAAATTAGGTTAATGAGTTATTAAATTGATAAAGAGAAGCGGGTATAATAAAAAGTGAAGAGTATATTTTGCTGTATCTGATCAATAAAATGCATTATGATGGTGGATATTTTTATTTTTTGGTGTAGTTATTCTTATTTTATTATGAGGGGTATTCTTTACTTGCTTTGTTTATATATAGACTAGCAGGTATTAATTAAATAATGTAACAATTTAACTTCTGCTAGTCTTATTATAGAGATTAGCATTGATTTATCATTGGTTGCATGATTGATTACATCACTATATAATGCTAGGATTAGAGTTAAAATTTGGCATTTCATATAATAAATTGAATATTTTATGCTGTCCCATACTATATAATAAATATAATTTACAATATGATAGGTAAATTAATAAAAATATAATCAAACTTAAAATTATATGATTCTATTACTCTTCTTATAAAATTAAAATCAAAATTATTTATTAAAATCAGGATTATTAAATAAATATAATAATTAATTATGTATTATAAAAAATATATTAAGAGAGATAAAAAAGCAATATATATAGATTAAAATAATTTAATGAGTAATATTATTCTTTATGTATTTCACTTCTTTCTCTTAGTGTAGCATTAATAAAATAGTACCAGTAGTAGCTTTTATTTTACATAATATTATAAACTAATCTCATAAATATTTATAAACTTTTTTAATATTTGGCATATATTAATCTTAATACAAACCAGATACTATATGCTGATCTAAATTAAACTTAAAGATATATTAATTAATTAGAATTTAAATTACAAGAAAAGAAGGAGAGATCAGCTCATAGTAACTTTAAATCAGATAATTTCTGATATTTCTTTTATTATTATTATTATAATTATTATTATCCTAACTATTATTATTCTT
>CAJVPS010002929.1:0-11183 GCA_910591765.1 Ambispora leptoticha
AGGAATAAAACTGAGTGAAAGAAAAGGTACTAATATAATAATTATATTTTCCAAACAATTCTTCAAAATCAAGAAAGGGTACTAGTATAATTTATATGTTTCAAATAATTCTTTTCAAAACTGTTTATTTTAGCTGGGATAGCAGGTCCTTTTATATATTTTTCAGATACAAAATTATTATAGTATTACTAATTAATACTATCTAGTATACAAAATATAATTAAAGTACTATAATATAAATAATTATGAGTGGATTACGTCGAAGTATGTTGAAAGATGTTAAAGAATATTGAAGAATGTTAGAGTACGTGAAAGAATATTAGAAGACGTGAAAAGATGTAGAAAGACGTGAAAAGACATAAAAGAATATGAGAAAATATCAAAGGATGTCAAAGAATATGAAAAGACATTTGAGATCATCATCCAAGTGTAACTGTTCCACCAAAAATTAAAAATAATCTTCCACTATACTATTCTACTATGTACATGAATATTATAATACAAAATAAAAATGTAGATCCCAAATTTTAAATAAAATACAATGTTAAAAATAGAAACACAATAATAAATATAGTAATAAATAATATAAAAAACAAAGATAATTATAAAATGAATAAAATCATAATAAAATATAATATTTCATAACTAGGGAAAAATTAAGGAATTAAGAAATTTTATGTCATTACGGTAACAATATTATATAAAAGTAATAAAATTTTTATAAATTTAATTATAATTCTTTTATTTGAAACTTGTATAGAAATTTTGACAGATTATAAATGATAATATTAATATATATTAATAATATTTTAAATAAAAAGATTTAGGTATAATACATTTTCTGCTACTTGTATATTTATAATATCAAACTGATTTTTATTAAATTTAAAATTCTGATATATCTAATAAAGTTCATTATTAATTTCATATTATAACTTTATTTTATTATTAGTTTTTTTTGCTAATTATAAATTAAGTGAGAGTATTCTATATATATATAAATTCAAAATTATTTTTAAATATTTTATTATAAGTATAATATCTAAATATCTTCTCATACAATCTCCTCTTTTTCTATTAGTATTAATAATATTTTGCTTTTCTAATATACTAATAAAAAAATATTCTTGATAGAAAGATTTTTTAATAAAGCTCAAATAATAAATACTATAACAATTAATTATTATATTTTCTTATTTAATATCTTTGCAAATTCAGAATCAAATACTGGATTATTTCAAATATCTTTTAAGATATTAAGAATTTTTTTGATTATATATTCAATATCTTCTTTTAATTCTTTCTGAGTTCTATTATATATTAATTTAGCTAGTTTTAATTTGATTTTATATCTAAATCTAATATAAATTTGCTATATATTTTTTAAATCATTAATATTGATATAAGTATTATTTTATAAATAAGTTTCTAATATAAATAATATATCATTACTAATATTAATAAAGAAAATAACTAAATATATATATAATTCTTTATTATAAATTCTTTTTTTAAATTTTCTGATAATTTTCTTATGAATTCTAATTCATTACTAATGATCTGATTGGTTAAAGAATCTTTTCAAGACAATTTTATATTAGATATCATACTTATATCAAAATATAAATCTTGATATAGAAGAATTATATCTCTTTTGAGTTTTTTTTTTAACTTAATTATATTATTTTTAATTTAATTTGAACTAAGAGACTTTTCTTTATTTATTTTAATAACTTTAAGATTATATAATGTAAAAACTTCTTCATCAAATTAAAAATATAAATGTATTAGTTTTTAATATTAAAAATCTCATCATAAAAAATATATATATTATCAGTATATATATAAAGTTATCATTTTTGTATGGCCATCATGCAAATAAAATTCTATGTGATATTAATTTACTATATAATAATATAACTTTAATATCCCTTAATAGATGATAATTTTTCTCAGCAATAGATTAATAGAATAAACTATATTATTGCATAACAGTCTATAACTTAAATATCTCTCTATTATTGAGCAAGTATTTACTGTGAGTGAATTAATGGGATAAACAAGCTACTTTTTGATATATGAATCTGATAGTAGATCATATAATATCATTATATAATGAAATATTTTAATAAAAAGTTTAATAGCTAACCTGTAAATAAATTCTAAAAAGCTTTTGTTAACATGGAGATCTACTTGGAGATAAATTACTAACATAACTAATAACTTAGTTTATAATTATTCTCAATTCATTTTGCAGAATTCAGAAGTTTTCTTCTAAGCCTTGATAAATAATAAAGATGACATTTATATGACACTCTTCAGTATTGATCAAAAAATTATGTAAATCAGCAGACATATTGATTAGTTGAGTTTGAAAAATAAAAGCTTTGTTATATCACAAATAAAAAATGACAAATAATCATAATGTAGATATACTGTCCTTTTAAAACATTTTCGTCCATCCATTTCTGCCTCATTTAGGCATGGAAACAATAGGTTTAGGGATTGTGAAACTGGAGCAATGCATGACGAAAAAACTTTTCACAAAGAAAATGCGTATACCACGAGTTAGTAACAATTAGCAGGTCACATGATTACATCATGCATGAAAAGTTCCATGAACTTCTAATTTATTCTGTAATATAACATGTGATATATGTTGATCGAACATCTGTGTTATGCAATCGATTGTGATTTTCATTAACTCGGAATTTTTATTCATATAACAAAAAATATAACCAAACATTCGGGTAAAATTTAACTTTCCTCATTTATAGATTCCATATAAGAGGGTGGCTGACTACCGCCTTCTATATCGGGCATACTTAAATCACTATTATTTTGTGATGCAGATATATTAAGGGTTGAGGTAATATCTGTCAAATCATCTAAATTCTCATTTGTATCATCTATGTTATCTATGTTATGGCTTGAATTTCCACCTACATTATTTTGCGTTTCATCTCTGGCCTCATAAGGTAGTGGTTGAAGAGATGATACTTCGATAGAGCTGGCATGGCCAATATTTTGCTCAGGATTTTCAACACCGGGATTTTTTTGTATTAGTGACGATTCCATCACGGTTTGAAGATGGATAGGGAGATTGACTTCTACTTCTTCGACTATCAATAGATGTTCTCCGGCTTCTTCGATTACCCGGCGATATTTGGCCTAATATATGCTCAACTTTCCTAATAGATGGTGGCGGTGTATTATTTTCCCCAATTACACGTCATCTACGGTTAGAACTATTCATATTACGGATTCTTTCGAAATCATCTTCAGGCCTCTCCCAAAAATGTGTACAGAATTCGTTAAAATATTGCGTGCCCATCCGGCTTCTTCGTGCTCTTCTATTGCCTCACACATCGACTAATCATAGATTTCGGCATTTACTAGCATGAATTGAGTTACGTAAAAAATATCCCGATCAGAGTGAATATTAACTTACATTGTAATCCCGAACAAGATTCATAAATTTTTCTTTACATTGGTACCCATTAAAGCTCGTATTGTGATCTCGATTAATTCGGTTGCAATGCTAGCCCAAAATTCGGTTCGATTCCTTCCAAGATTATGATATTCCTCATTTCTATTTCTATGTTCATCAATGAGTATACGGATTTGAGCATCTGTCCATTCGATCATTTTTAACGATAATTGAAAGTTAAAGATTTTGCAATG
Organism: Ambispora leptoticha; assembly: GCA_910591765.1. Taxonomy (NCBI): domain Eukaryota; kingdom Fungi; phylum Glomeromycota; class Glomeromycetes; order Archaeosporales; family Ambisporaceae; genus Ambispora; species Ambispora leptoticha. Next base: position 3,685 of record CAJVPS010002929.1, read on the forward strand.
CTAATATTGTGTATCACCGCACCTCAACCGTACTTCACCCATACTTCAACCATAATTATCATATGATATATTGTATAATTAATTATTTTACCAACCGCACTTCCAATTTATTATCTATGGACGATCTTTCAAAACGATAGACATATAAATACGTACTAGTTCATTTACTTTTTTTCACGTATAATTAACCGAATTCGTATGCCTCGGATTTGTATGATTGACTTTGTGACAACTTGGCGTGTGTATTTTCTTTGTGAATTTATCATGCGTGAGTGGTCAGTTGATACACTTGTGCGACTTTCTTTTCTTTTCTCACGTCGAATAAAAAAATAATATATAAATACGTCAGTACTTAATTAAATTCACAAACGCAATATACAGTATTAATAAAATGCAAATTGGAACTAACACTGGTAATGTACCTTATTTAATATTAAATTTGACCACGTACATTTAAAAAAATGTTTTTCTGACAATGTAAATACAGAATTCCCTAAAGATATAACCATACCAGAAGCTCTTAATGTTCCGGCTGGAAACGTCTTCAAATTCGCCTTATATGGAATCGGAGTAGCGGGCTATAAGTTTAAGAAAAGTGAATCTACTTGGAACATTTGTATGTAATATGAGTTCGTTATTGATTTTATATTTGTTTGCATGATATATAAAACTCGTTATCGTTCTCGTCTATTTTATTTATAGGCAAGGGCGATACATTTTATTTTAATCATCCTAAAGATATATCCTTTAATTCGGGTTCAATCGTAGCTATGTCATCTGCAGTCGGATTGGGTCAATGTATGGATTCCAAATCTTATTTAATGTATATAATCTTTATAATATTCTAACCTGATTATTATTTCATCTACAGCTGGTGAAATTCTAGAAGGACCTATAAAATCTCTTATTCCAGGAGATACATCATTATGCGCCGGTAAAGGTACTCCTGATTATCATCCTGAGTTAAAGACTCTTCGTGGGGTAATAGGTAAACCTACGGTATGTTTTTTTTTCTTTTACCTCTTTAATAATAATCTTATAACTATAATTAATGCAAAATAATATTACATAAAGACCTATCAAGGAGAAACATTTTCTGATATTACTTATGTGACAAGTCACATCAGAGAACATGCCCTTCCCACAGAAATAGATTCCGATGGATACGTTTGTAGCATTCCTATCAGTGTTATTCTTTTATTTTATAAGTCTGCATGACTTATTGGCTGATTGTTTTTTGTAATAAATTATTCACGATCAAAAAATGGTCGTGTAATGGTGCGTATTAAAAAAGATTCATGTGATTAAAGCGATCTTGATCACGTATATACTCCCGTGAATAACTATGTATGGGTCTTCGTAATAACAAATATATCTTAAAACAATCCAGTTTTCTTCGCACAATTCATTCTTGAGTTGATCCCGTGCCTACTGTTTGATAAAATTATCAGGATCTCTATGAAAGAATTCGATATATTTTTCATGTTGTTGTCCCTGTACTTCGATAGCAAACCCATAATCCGGATAATAAATATCTAGTTCTAATCCTAATGGATGTTTAGGTGCTTTCAAAAAATCTGGTCTACGATTTTCAGATGGTGGACCAAGATACTTTGTTACAATTTCTCGACATAATTGTTCGCGTTTATATTTATAACAAAATGGATCACTTTTCACATTACCAAGTGATGCTTGCCATAAATGGCCTTCTTTGCAACACCATGATAATGGCAATTGATTATTTTTATACTCGGTTGAAAGGCATTGCCATGTCTAGATAATGCAACTTGCTTCGCATCCTCAAGGGTAAATTTCATATTACCTGCGCAATATGGGCACAAACTTCCCTGTTGAATGCTGTTTAAAGTGGCTTTCCATCTATGATTATTTTTACAAATCCATTCCAATTTTGTTTGCGAATCATAATATTGATCTGAAAGGCAGTCCCTATTTTTCATTTGCGCGAGTTTATGCATATCCTCTATTGACTGATATCGACCAATACAAGATGGACACCATTGTTCTCTATTTTTAATATGATCAAGTTTATTTTGCCATTGATGGTTGAATTGACATTTCCAAATGAGCGGATCATTATTATTTTTATATTCAGTTGAAAGACATTCACCATGCCTGGATAATGCAATTTGTTTCGCGTTCTCAAGAGTTAATTTTGTATTACCTGCGCAAAATGGGCATCATGTTCTAGAATATTTAATGTTATGGAACAGGCTATTCCATGTCATTAGGGTGTTAGAATTTTTATATGTGATTAAAAGACATTTGCCATTTCGGCTAAGTGCAATTTGTTTGATATCTTCAAGAGTAAGACGGGCATTACCTGTACAATATGAACACCACTTTCCACTTTTCACATTATCAAAAGATGAACACCATAAATAATTTTTTTTACAATGTCACAATAATGATAATTAATTACAGTGCTCGTCAGAAGTAACCTACCCCCCCCATAACTTTCCGTAGATCATGTGTAATGTACCAAAATTTTCCGAACACAAAGAACTACACAAACACTGATCATTTACATCTTTTATAGGCCAAATTGGGCATTCGATGTTCACCAAACTTCTATACACAAATAATGTCGCTCCCAATTCATAAACGTTATGAAATCGTTTTTTTACACACACACCCCAAAGGTCCAAAGCTTGAGCTTGAAGCTACAGCTAAATACGTTTACTGTAGTAAGCTCACGGTGGTTTATTAGGTACAAAGATGGCAGGAAACAAAGAACCTAAATGATTAACCAAAATCTGGCAGAAATCGATTGACAACTCCAAAGCAAGATGAAAAGATTATAGAGCTTGCACAGAAGCAAACTAATACAATTACTGCTGATATACAACAGGAAATAAAAAAACAAAATATTAATGTTAGTTTGAATACAATTTAATGACGTTTACATGAAGGTGAAGGCAAATACATAGCAAAACTTTCCAAACCTCTACTTACCGATATCCATAAAGAAAAACAGTTAGAATGAATGAAAAATTATAGAAATTTTGACTGGAGTAAAGTCATATTTTCAGATGAAAGCACATTTCATTTAAACTAGTCATCATTTAAGATCTGGCAGTTTCCTGGACAAAGAAAAATATTCTGGTCTGTGAAGTATTCATTAAAAATCAATGTATGGAATTGTTTTTCTGCTTTGGACTTTGGTGAGTTAGTCTACTTTCAGCGGAATCTCAATGCTGATTTTATGATTATGATATACAAGCATGGTCTTCTACCATCTGTTGAGTATCTTTTTGGGAATGATTCTAAAGGGTAAATCTTGCAAGAGAATAATGATCTGAAATACTATTTGAAATTGGTAAGTCATTAGAAGAAGGAAAACAACATTGAAGTTCTTTCATGATCATCAATATCACCTAACCAAAATTCAATTGAGAATGTTTGGAGGTTGATAAAAATTAATATTGCAAAAAACAAATTAGAACACTTACTGGATTAAAAGTATAATTAGTAAAAGAATGGAATCACTTACCTGATGATCTTGTTGCAAATCTTATTCATAGTATGAGAAGTTAGGTTGAGGAGTTAATTGAAGCTAAGAGGGATTATACAATATATTAATGATCAGGATATATTATAAACATTCTAATAAAAAAAAAGATTTTATCTTACCTTTTAGTCAAGTTATGAGGGATAGGTTATTTCTGATGAGCACTGTATTTCTATATATAGTTGAAAGACACTCTTCATATTTAGATAATACAAATTTTTTGATATCTTCAAGAGTATATTTTATCTTATCTGCATAATACGAATATCATGATTCAGAATTTTTAACTCTATGAAGTGAGACACTCTATATATAATTCTTAGAATAGCATTATACTAATGAAGTTTTATTATCTTTGTATTCAGTCAAAAGATATATTCCATTATGAGATTTGATAATAATACAGGTATTATTTAGTGATAGTTTTAGAGATATTGAGAAATATTTTTTAATCTTTGAAATCTTGTTCTATTTATTTAATTTCAAAGAGATATCTCAATCAAGTCATATACTAAAAGGATTATCAGTTGGTTTAGTGAAATCAAAAACTATACAATTTTAATTTCATAGATGCTTATTAATAATTTTAAAGGCTTTTTTAGGATCATTTACAAGCTGATGCAAAATTTGAATGAGATCATCTTGAGACTCCCCATTGTTAAATAATGCAAGATGGCTTAAATTTTCATAAATTATTTTAGGTATTTATATATATTTCTAACTCACATATATGAGTGAAATATTTTGATGGCCACTAATAAAGTAAGAAATAATTTATTCATGAACTTTCTTTGGTTTAGCACATAGATTCTCAAACATAATAACTATACTTTGCTTTGGAGAGAATTTAGTTATATCTGGAATTTTATCTAAAGATATCCTTTTAAATGTGACATCTTCTCAATATGATTTAGATGTATTCATAAAGATCTGAAAACTATTTTATACAAATTACTATTTTGACTTAAAATACTTACTTATTAATATGAGATTATTATTTTTGATATAATGATTTTCTTTCTTATCTTTAAATATTTATTGTAATTTATTATCTAGCATAAGATTAATAATCATATTTATTTTTCTATTATTAGATCCTTCATATACTAATAATTTAAATAAGTTCTCTAATAAAAACTTATTATTTTTCATTTATTCTAAGAATTTGTTTGATATTTTATTAGTATTATATACAAATATGAATATATCTTTCTCTTTTATTTCAAATAAACTAAGAATATTAATTTATTATATTAAAAAAATTTTTATTATAAATTTTTATTCATTATATATTAAATAATCCTTTTTTTCTAATATATACTTGATATAAGAAAATAAAACATAATCAAATAGAATATAAATAAGATCTATATCTTGCTTTTTATATATATTTCACTTTTTTTAATTATGCATTCTTTATGAATCTAAATTAGACTTGCTATTAGGATGAAAGTATTTTGAAATAATATTAAAATATTAAATACTCTGAAATTTAAATATAATAAAAATATATCTATAGTATCTCTTATTAATATGATAAAAATAAATTAAATATTATTTGAATTTATACTTCTGGATTTTATAAGATATATACTATTGATAAAGTTCTTTTTTGCAAGATCAGAGATATATATTCATTCTATTTATTTATCCAATTTTCATAATACAAGCTTTATTTTATTTCTTTATATAAATTTGAATTTAAAATACTTCAAAATTTAATTAGTTATAAAATATCATAAAAATAAGTATATTTTATATAGCATAAAATATTTATTAATATATAAAATCAGTAAATACTAGTGATGAAAGCTGTAACTAGTTATAACTCTATTATAATTTTCTAATTAGCTATCACAACTCTGTCATAATTCTCTGATTAGCTGTCACAAGCTGTAACTAGTTGAAAAACTATCTTTAGTAAATACTTTATTAGAATATTAATTCTATAAATTTAAAATAAGATTACTATTAAATATTTAATATATTAATATTAAGATTCAAAAAGATTAATTGATAAGTTTTAGTATCTATAATTCATTTCAAATAGTTTTTTCTAAATCTTTATTATTATATCATATATAAAAGAAATATATATTATTTTTATTATCATATATTAATTAATATTTTATCATCTCAAAATAATATTACAATCTTTCAGAATTTTATAGAGTATTAAAATATTATAATAAAGACTTACTATTAAAAAATATAAGAAAAATAAAGTAAATATACAAATCAGTATAGAAAACTTAAAGAATTTAATATTAAAAATAAAGTTCTTTTCTTTATTTATAATATAAAAACTTCAGTTAATAAATAAAGAATAATCAAGAAACTCATACCAAAATTTATTAGACTCTTTAAAATTATTAGCAAAATATCTTCTATCATCTATAAATTACAACTATTATATAATATTAAATTATATCTAGTATTTTATATATTATTTTTAAAGAAATATAATTCATATAATGAATTTAATAAATATTAATCATTATTAGCAATTATTATTTCAGATTATAAAGATAAAAAATATTCTTAATAAAAGAATTTATTATTATAAATCTTAATATTTTGTTAAATAGCTCAGTTATTCTCTATATAATATAATATAGAAATCTTTTGAGAACTTGAAAAATATTATAAAGAAGATTAATATCTTAGAAAAATTATATATATAATAAGAACATTATATTTTAAGTAAGAGAGTATATAATAATTTTAATTAGATTATCTTCCTTTAGTTTAGATCTTTATTTTGCATTATCTGTATAACAAATTAGCTTTTATATTACTTTTTATAAAAATTAATTTTATTCTGAATATATAAATAATTTTTTATATATTCAATATATTAGATTTAATATATTATAACATAAATAATTGTTATATATATCTATATTATTAATTTAGATAATTAATATTTTTAGTTAGATTTTCTTTTAATTAATTCTTTATATTTTCACTTATTCTTATTTATTATTATTTATATTATTATTTATAATTATTGAATTATGATTAGTTATTCTTTAGAAATATAAATTAAAATAATTATTTCTATTTAATCATATATACTTTTATAAAATTAATTATTATTAATTATTTATATTTTATATTTATTTTATTTCTATAAATATATATCTTCTGTTTTATAAATTAATCTAAGATCTAAATACTTTTAAATAATAAAAATAAACATAAGTTATAAAATTAAAACTATTTATATTATATTATATTTTATTTACAATCATTAATAAAATAATCTTATATCTAATAAATAAAACTCAAGATAAAATATTTAATATTCTTCAAGAATATTTATCTGAATTAATATTAGATTGATTTGATAAAAAAATTCTTGATAAATTATAAAAACTTCATAATATTTTTGCAAAGCATGAACAAGTTAATATAGTTAATATTCAAGAATATACTATAGTATAAATGAATACTTTTAATAATTTTAGAAATCTTTCTATTATCTATACCTATACTAATATTCCTACTAATAATACTATAATTATAAATAATTTAATAATTCTAGCTAGAGATAATATAATAAGTATATAATACTTATTTATCATCTATTGTAATACATTATAACTTCAAAATTTTATAAGTTATGATTAGTTATAACTAGATGATGCTTTATTTATTATTATATTATAATAGTCAAGAAGCTATTTTTAATTCTAGTAAAGCTTTTACTAAAGATTAATATTTGACTAAAGGATATTTATCAGATAGATTTGTCAATATAGTAAATGCTAATAATAATAATTCTATTATATGGTCCAGTACAAAAATGTAAATATATGAATATACTATATATAAATTTTTTTTAAAAGTAAAGTATTTATAATTTTAAATATTTAGATATAATTATATATTATTTAAGAATATTTTTTAATATATAATTTTAATTATTTTATATAAAAAATATATAATTATAATAATAATAATTTTT
>CAJVPS010002930.1:0-11182 GCA_910591765.1 Ambispora leptoticha
ACTTAGTCAATCTTTATAATTTCTTTGATTTATTTTATTCTTTCTTTATTTTATTACCCTTTGTTAAGACAATATCCATAGATATTGGCACAGATCTTAGAAATCTTTGTCATTATTGAAAGAATAATCTAATTTCTCTCTCTTTATTCTTTAATTATTTCAGTCTCTCCCAACTCTATATCATTAGGGTGAATTAAAGTGATAACTCACTTACCAATTTGCCATAATAATATCATTATATTATATTATATTTTTTTCACTTGATATATAGTTTATATTTATAAAATATATCTAATATTATTTGAAAATATTAAATATACTTTTTTTATTTTATTATATATTAAAATATTATTCAAGTATATAATTACAAATTTATCTAGATAATTCTAAAATATATTATTTATTAAGATCATAAAAGTATCAGATATATTAGTTAAATCAAATAATAAAATTAAGAACTTATAGTAATTATAATGAATTTTGAAGATGGTTTTATATATATTTTTCTTAGTTATATATATTTAATAATATTTTAAATATAAATTTATCTTTAAAAAGTATTTGAATTTATTAGTCTATTTATAAACTTATCAACTCTAAATAATAAATAATAATTTTTAATTATTATTTTATTTAAAACTTTATAATCAATATATAATTTTAGTATATTTTCTTTCTTATATATTAATAAAACAAAAACTTTAAAAGAGATAAATAAAATCTTTTTAAATAAGATTAACTAATTACTTTTTAAACTTATCTATTTCTATAAAAAAGTCTATATATTAATCTGAATAGTAATTTAGATTCAGAAATAAAATTAATTTTATAATTAATTACTCTCTTGAATAATAATAGATTTAGTAAGATTTCTAAAAATATATCTTTATATTTTTTTTATTCCTAATACTTTGAATATTAATAATTTTTCTTTGATTTCTTTTTTATTTTTAGTATTATTAAAATATATAATGAAAAGTTTGTATTTGCTGATAAGTTTATAATTTACTATCTTGAATTATAACTAGATTGATATTATTTTTCTAAATTATAATAAAATTAATATAAAATAATCAAAATTTATTCAGGATAAAATTATATCTTTATAATTTCAAAATTTATATATTTATTCTATATATATAATATATATTTAATTTTAGTTTTATAATAATTTTGATTAGGTTATCTTCTTTTAGATCTTCATATTATACTATTTATATAATAGATTGACTTTGTATTATATTTTCAAGAAGATTATTTTTACTCTAGATATACAGATAATCATTATATATTTAATATATCTAGATTTAACATATTGTTATTCAGATAATTATTATATGTATTATAATTATTAATTTAGATTATTAATATTTTTAATTATATTTATTATTAATATTTCTTTATATTTTTATTTATTCTTTTTAATTATTATTTATATTATTTTTTTATAATTATTTATCACATTATTAATTATTGAATTATAATTAGTTGGCTTCTGAAGATATGAATTAAGTTAATTAATTCTATTTAATTCATATATATTTTATTTATAGATTATTATTAATTTATTCATATTTTGTATTTATTTTTTTTATTATAAATATAACCTATCTATTCTATAAATTAACTTTAGATCTGAATATCTTTAAATAATAAAAATAATTATAAGTTATAAAATTAAAACTTATTTATATCATTTTTAACTTGTTTACAACTATTAACAAAATAATCTTACAACTTAATAGCAGTAGATATGATTATTATAAACATTACTCTCTAATATCTTATATATTACATATCACACACATACTTTACATACATCTTAGTTTTTGCTTATTAGAAATTAATAAAGATAAATACAGAACAATTCACATAATTTATGCAGAGCATGACTAAATTGATTAAAACAGTTAAAAAAAATGGTCTTTCTGGTTCTAAGTCTTTATCTCACCTATCAGTCAAACTATCAACCTACTCAGGAAAGTCAAATAAAAATATACTTGTCTGAATTATGCAAATCAAAACTGTATTCTTGACTCAAGAAATTACAGATGAAAAGATACAAGTATAATATGTAGCAATCTTTTTTACTAATGCAGTATTACATTGATATCTCAATAAATACAAGACTGATAATCATGCTATATCTTTTGAGAATTGGAATAACTTTGTTATAGTACTTAGAGAAGCCTTTCAACCATCACACTATTAATAATATCTTTACAAATAACTTCATCTTCTTCATCAAACTGGATTTATACAAGACTATAGTACAAAATTCAGAAATATAATTGGACAAGTTACAGATATAAGTAACTTAGATCAAGTCACATACTTTATAGAAGATTTAAAACCTGCCACCAAAATAGAAGTCAATTATCAGATATTAGAAATATTAGAAGAAGCTTGGAAGCTAGTCATTCATTATAATACTATAATATATAGATAAGACAGATCTCTAGATTTATCAAGCAGAAATAACAATAGTCATTACTCTCAGAACTAATATAGAAGTCATCAAAATAATGATTCAATATCAATGAAACTTGATCAGACAGAAAGCTATTATAATAACAAAAGAAACAATAATAATCAGAAGAATAATAAATCAAAAGATACCTATTATAACTATGGCAAACTAGAGTATTTTGCCAAAAATTATTATTCTAAACCAAAGGTAAAGATTGCAAATATTAAAGATAAATAAGAAGAATCTTCATATAAGAGAGTTGAGTTTGCTTATTTTGAAAACAATAAAGAAAGATTATCAAAATTTAATAAATAAGTAAATGGCAAGTCAGTATGAGTATTACTTGATAGTAGTATATCTAGAAATTTTGTAGATGAGAAATTTGTTCAGAAAAATAAAGTCAAGTTACAAAAGACAATACAAATAACAGTTGAACTTGCAGATGGCAAAAAGATTACTACTATTATTATAACAAAGATTAATAAACTGAAGTTAGATATATATAGAATGCATAAGATAGATATACAAGTTTTAAAATTGCAAAGATATGATCTTATCTTATTAAATCTTGATTATTTCATATCAATCCAACCATAAACTGGAAAATTAATATTATAATCTTTATCTATAGGTAAAAGATAATAAAAGTACAAGTTAATAATAAAATCAAGTCCAGTTCTAGCTGTAATTTAATTTACATCTCAAGATAATAAATTGCAAATCTGCCAGTAGATGCAGAACTCTTTACTATATATCTCAATAGTACTAAAGATAAAGAAGAAGCAAAAAAAAACTGCTTTTACCAGAAGTACTAGATATCAAGAGAAGATATAAGAATATATTTCCAAAAATCTTATCAAATCAGTTACCATCTAAAAAAGCAATTAATCATAAAATTGATCTCATTCCAGAATCTAAATCACCATTCAGATCTATCTATAGACTTTCTTTCACAAAAATAAATAAGCTCAAGAAATAATTAGCTAATTTGATATAGAAAGATTTCATTTATTCTAGTATTTCACTATTTGGAGCATTAGTTCTCTTTATATATAAGAAAAAAGATATACTCAGGCTATGTATTGATTATAAAGCTTTAAATAAAATTATCATCAAGAATTGCTATCTCTTATCAAGAGTTGATAAGTTAATAAACAGACTTACAGATTCAAAATACTTCTCAAAGCTAGATTTGTATCAGATTATTATCAAATTTATATTGTAGAAAAAGATATATATAAGATAATATTTAGAACTTGCTATAGATACTATAAGTTCTTGATCTTATCTTTTAGACTTATCAATATATCTACTATCTTCACAATGCAAATGAATAATATATTTTATGATTATCTTGATAAATTTGTAATTATATATCTGAATGATATCTTGATATATAGTAAAATAAAGAAAGAATATATTCAATATCTTCAGATAGTTTTGAAAATACTTTGTAAGAATAAATTATATACCAAGTGAAAAAAATGTGATATCATATAGTAATATATAGAATATCTTAAATATTTCATCTCAGTAGATGATATCTCAATTAATTAAAAAAAAATAGATACAAATAGAGATTGATTAGTACTAATCAATATATCAGAACTTCACTTATTTTTAGATCTTGCAAGTTATTATAGAAAATTTATGAAAGATTTTTTAGTAATAGCATTACCACTTGCAATACTATTATATAAAGATCAAAAGTATAAATAGTCTATAATAGTACAACAAGCTTTTGAATAACTAAAGTAATATCTTATATCAGTACTAATCTTATTATTATCTAACTCTAAATTACTATTCATAATTATCTCAGATACTTCAGATTTTGCTATTAGAGCTGTGTTAAGCCAAAACCAAGACAAGAATGATTAATCAATAGCTTTTAAATTAAGAAAACTTTTACTGCTAAACAAAATTATCTGGTTTATGAAAAAGAGTTGCTTATTATTATACATATTATTAGACTCTAAAAGTTATATTTAGAAAAATAAAAGTTCACAGTTATTACAAATTATATCTTCTTGGAATATATCAAAATATAACATAATTTTTCTAAAAGATAGGCTTATTAGTTAGAAACTTTATATATTAGTAACTTTAAAATCAAGTACAAATCTAATAAAAATAATATAGTTGTAGATATACTCTTATATCAATCATATTTAGCAAATATTTCAGTTATTATTACCAATCTGATAGAGAAAGAAGACTTAATAAAGAAGTATCAAGCAGATAAATATTTTGCAAAAATATATAAAGTCTTAAAAAACTCTAGCAGTACCAATTCAAAGTAGCAAACTAAAGTTAAAAACTTTAAATTGAAAGAAAATTTATTGTATTTAAAAAATACCAGTCACTTAGCCATATCAAATGATAAAAACTTGAAGACAAAAATATTGTTTAAATTTCATGATACACCAATAGCAGGACATATTGGAATTGACAAAATATATATAGTAGTATCTTAATAATTCTATTGGTCAAAGATGAATAAAAGTATTTATAAATATATTATCAGTTGTGAATCTTGTCAGCACAATAAAAGTAATAATTAGCAACTCTCAGAATTACTTTAATCTCTAGCCATTCCAGAATATAGATAGGAATATATTACCATGGATTTTATAATTCAAATTTCAATCATCAAATCTGAATATAATGCAATAGTTATATTTATAGATAAGTTATTAAAAAAGCACACTTTATATCAACTATAATAATAGTAATAGTATCTGATATTGCTAAGATATTCTTTGAAAATATTTTTAAATTACATGACTTACTATTACTATAGTAATATAAATTTCTTTAATTTCATAATTTTTCAAACATGGAAAATTTGACTAATCAATCAATCTTTAGAAAATATGTAATTTTGAATAATATAATTGGTATTAGTGATGGGAGCTGCAACTAGCTGCAACTCTATCGCAATTTTCTGATTAACTGTCACAACTCTGTCACAATTCTCTGATTAGCTATTACAAGCTGCAACTAGTTGAGGAGCCATCTTTAATTGGTATATCAGTTATGGATTTAGTCATGATTTAATAACATTTTTGCAATATTCTTGCAATATTTTTGAGATCATCAATAAATAATTAGCATTGAAATCAATAACAGTTCATAAATAGTTCAATAATAGTTTAGAAACATTTTAGAAATAGTTCATCAACAAATTTCAATTATTTTTATTATTTATCTTTTCTTTTTAGAATATCTATCTTATCTTTTTATTTTATTTTATTTGTATTATTATTTACCTTATCACATATATTTTATCTCTTATTCTTACTTGTTCATTTATTAATTCTTTGCTCCAAAAATTGTAATTATAATCTAGAATAGCAAATGAGTTTAGATAGAAACTTGTAAAATCTCAAAGATATATAAATATTTCTGCTCTAAGACCTGAAATAAATATACTTGAATAGTAATAATTTAATTATCTTTTGAAAATACTTGAGTTATACTTATTTTGTAATTTTTTTTTGATTTTTGCCTTGATAACTTGCTTTTATTTATCTCTTCTATTATAATAGATTATATTCTGGTTATTTACAAGTTTTTCTTGCCTGAAAAACTTAGATAGTGGATGTCCTCCACTTAAAATAAGCCAAGTATATTTTATTTGATTAAGAAAGTTCTTGTAAGCTTTTCTATATATAAAAGCTTTATTTTATTTTGGTATATACCCTTTGTTTGTCTAACAGTTGAAAAGATATTATTAGAGAGTTTAGTTAGTATACTAAATCTTTTGTTATAGTTTTTAATATTTGATTTGTAATTTAGTTTTTGATATTACTTTTTATTTTGCATATATTCTTTCCTTTATTTTTATGAATTTAAAAATAATACTCGTAAGTATTAATACATGAAAATCTTTAGAATAATCTTGACCTCACTCAATGTTATAAATAATTTAGTCTTAGCTCTCAAAACTTATTATAAGCTATATCTCAGGTAAAATCTATCTCCATAATAATAGCTTGTAATAATATAAAATAAATTAAGTAATAAAATTAATAGCAAATATTAATATAAAATAAAAAAATTAATAGTAAATACAATAAAATTAAATGAGTAATAAAATTAATAATAAATATTATAAATTGATATGAATTATAATAAAATTAAGTAAATAGTAAAATTATAATAAATATGATAATTAATATAATAAAATTAATATATATTACCCTATCAAAAGTTTACACTAATTTTAGATAATCTGTAAATCTTAAACTTTAATCAAAAAATATAATAGATTTTCTTAAGAACTATATTTATAATATTAAATAAAATTTATATCACTAATTATGAACTTTTAAATTACAATATTAATAATATATAGAATTTTCTTTATTTTGAATTACAGCCTTGACTTGTTAGTATATACTTTTTATTAAATTTTTCAAAATATTTTCTTTTATTTTTACCTATTCTTTTTTCAAAATTACAATTAGTTCTCTTTTATTTTTTAACTAAAATTTGTATGCTTGTACCTTTTTTTCAAGATGATCCTACAGAATCTTAATTAAATTAAGATCTAAATTCTGAATAGATTATGAAAGAGAAGATATTAAATTTTTCTCTTTTTAAGTAAGTATAAAAGTAATTCTATAGATAGGAGTATTATCATCTTGAAAGATAAATATATTATTATTATCAAAATTATCAAGAAAAGATATTAAATAATCTTCTAAAAGTTATTGATATACTTTACCTATAATTCTTTCTTCTACTATTATTAATAGATCAAGTTTATTCTTAATAAAATAACTCCAAACTATAATATCTTTAGTATTACTTTTTATAATAAAAATTAGATAGTCTATATTATATTTCTTATAAGATTAATATCAAATCCATCTTCAATCATCACTTTTAAATAAAAAAATCTAGATTTATCACTCTAAATAACTGTATTTTATTCTTCATTTTAGTATACATATTTCTAATTCTACTTTAAGTACTTTTTTCTATTATTCTCTGAAAAAAAAGACTTTTTTGGTTTAATATAGCCAAAATAGTTATATTTATATAGTATATATCTTGTTATACTAGTATTAATTAGAATTAAACTGAGATTATTAAATTTTATTATAAGCTATTAAAGTGATTTCTATCTATTTCTTTTAATTATATATATAAGAGTATACTTTTTATATTCAATTAAAAAAGATACTCTTTATATTCAGTTAAAAAAGATAATCTTCTTGATCAAGAAGTTGATTTTGTGAAATTTTCTTCACAATATCTTTTAATAATATTTTAATAAGTCTTTCTAGATATTTTGAGTATTCAAAAAATATTAGATATATTATGTTGATTCTTGTAAAGTTTGATAATTATTCTATATTTAAAAATAGTTAACTTGTGATACTATATTATTTTTTATAAAATTTATATGACAAAGCTAGAATAGTAATTTAATAAATTTGAATTTTACAGTTCTTATCTATTCAAAGAAAAAAAGAAATTGAAATTTGATTAGATCTGTATTAAGATATCTTAATTTAAAAATAAAATATTAGACAAAATTTTATTTACTAATTATAATCTGATAAATACTTTTAATAAAGCAATATATAATAAAAAGAATAAAATTTCTAATTTTATTAAGTATAAAAGAAATAAAACTATCTTTAAATTACTTATTATCTATCTCTTAAATCTTCAAGAACTATTTTTTATATATAATTTGATTATTATATAATTATATTTACTATAAATTTTGTAATTAAAAGACTAAAATATAAATTTTTATAAGAAATTTTTACAAAAAGAAATATAATTATGCTTTAATATAATAAATAAAGTAAAATTATCTATATAATTATTTTTATAGATCAAATAAAATAATATATATATAATATAAACTTTTATATAAAATTTTAATAATCAAAATCTTGAAATTACAAAGAATTTTTATAAATTTTGAAATAAAATAAATAAGTTTTATAATATATTACTAATTAGAATATAGAATTTTTTCATATTATTATAATGATAATATTATTTAAGATGAATTTAAAATATAATTAATAATTTATTCTTTCTTATTACATTTGACAAGACTTTATAAATTTTCATTTAGATTAAGATCAGCACTAATTCATTATGACTTCCAAAGGAAATTCTTAGTCAAATATTGAATTGTTATCTTGTTAAAGTCATTATCTTTGCTTTAACATGAGATTTAGTATGCATCTTGTCCAAGAAATAATAAAGACTTAACTTGCCATAGCTAGATTCATTTCATGCATGAGTCATACTGTAATATGAAATAATACTTCATTTGAAATAAAGTTCATGACAAATCGTTGTAGAGGTGATATTTAACCCATTCAACTCTTCTTCATGCATACTCAAATTGTAAGCATAAATGCTGTAAGTAGGAGGGAATTTTGATATTGAAATATGAAGAAATCTATATACCTTTTTCTGATAATTCTTCACTAAGTCGCTGCTTGTTAACATAGTCTGTGATGAATTACTTTTCCAAGTCAGTAGTATGGACATTCTTTTCAACTTGATTATCAGTTTCATTAAAGATATTTGAATTGATTCTTTCAATTATTTAGGCCATTCATTGAAAAGAGAAGTTAAGTTCTTCAACGAATAATTATTTCATCCAATGCTTTGTCCTATAACCTTTAAATGTATTTTTATCAATTTTTTTCGGATGACTTGAACCTGGCTTTTGTGCAATGCTATTTGTTTCTTCCAATTTTTTTAGGTTGCAATATATTGTGGAGAGGCTAACGTTGGTGCGATGACTTTCGTATTATACTCCTTCAATCACAAATGTAAAATTATTTGCTTTTATTGTTTTTTGTTGATAACTTTAAATTTTGAGTTATTTCTCTCGAAAGGTCTCATAAGGTTTTGTAAAAAAGTACATCATTATTTAGATGACAAAGTTTGAAAAAATGAGTTATATTTCACTGGCAATTGATAATAAACCACAACATGTGACAAAATTATGTAGAAAACTTGCGAGTTTTAAATAATTCGAAATTTTTAATTTTGGAACTATAATTTCCATGTTCCCGCAGTTGTAATAATGTTCTGTATAAGCAACTCTTCTATAGCAAGTTTGCTATTTTTTACATGTCATTAACCCATTATCGTAATTCATGACAGATCTTACAATAACCCGTTATTGTAATTCATGATTTTGAATTGCTTCATGAGGTGAAACTTTGGTTGCTTTATTTAATGGAATGGTTATGATAATGGAAATTTATAAAAAAAGGTTGTTTATATAAGCTGCTCAGCTCTTCTGCAGGTGTCCTAATTTGATATAATAAAGTTCATTAGTTCAAAGGTCAATAATTGTTGATCATTTAAATTAAAACTCTAATGTATCGTCGAACTTTCCATACATAATGCAGTGCAGATGTCACATTTCACATTGAGATGCGTCATAGGAGGCACCACCATAGTAAAAATTACATGTAACAGTACGGATTTTATGCATAAAATTGATGGCAAAATCGTTGAGTGTTTTACTAGTTCAAGATTAGTATTCGAAAAATTGTTCATTTCGTCTATTAACCATTGTTTTCTAGCAAATTTTGAAGAAAATAATTAATGTACTGTAACAAAAAAGAATTACGGTGTAAAATATTTTAATTAGTTAGATGTTTTTGAACTTTATGTTAGAAAGAGCTTTGCTTTTGTTAGCGATATATACTTCTAAGCTAAAAGTAAATCTGGCTTTGGTTAGAAAAAATTTTAAAACCGTCACTTCAAAGAAAAGGACCTTTTTGAAACTCGAATATACCTAATCCCCAACAAGTGGGACTTAAAACCCAGCCAAACATGACCGATTCTACTCAAAAGTCTAATCATATCTTTCGGTAACAAAATAGACGAAATTCAAGCAACTGGTGAACATACCAATAATCAGATATACAGCAAGAACAAACCCAGATAACCTTTTAAGGAAATTTTTTTATGTCGTTAAAATTTAATATCAATATAGACGTAATAGTTGTGTAAATTTGTAATCTGTAATCATGTGCAAATACACTTTGACGTTGAATTTAACTCAAATTTAATAATAAAATAAAATTAAATTACTTTTCAAAAAAGTCTTATCTTTTTCATATTGATCGACAAAAAAAACTGCACTATTAATTTTTACTGTGGTACCTGACATAGTATTGATTAATTAGTACCATGTAACGTTAAAACTATTAACCCCCTCCCCGTTTAACTGTTTAACTAGTGAATACAGATACGTATGCACACCAATCGGAAGACTGTATGTTCCTATTAATTACGTACATGCAATGATCACAACACAAAATTTTATTTTTGTGCGTATTGTAGGACGAAAAAAATTTATACGTAAAATCCCTATATTTTGGTCTTTACGATCTCATTTATCAAAATAAATGAGAGCCCCTTGATTAAACAATATGCAATATGCGGGTCTATATCAAGCGGCAAGTAAATCAATCCGTAGTTACGATCTAATCTATTATTTACAAATAAATTTCGTGCACCAAGCAGACTTCTATGAAGAATTTATTATATTTTATAAAAAGACGCCTTCCAGGATGAAACATTTTAGAACAATAAAAGCATGTATTTACATGTGTTTATTGCATTTCCATTAATTTCGAGATATGGCGTCCTCTGAAATAAAATGGAACGAAGAACTTATAAGAAAGACTGATAATGTCATCGCAG
>CAJVPS010002931.1:0-11181 GCA_910591765.1 Ambispora leptoticha
AGAAGAAATAGTTAGACTTTGATTTCAGATTGATCAAAGTGCTTAAAAGAAATTTCAAAAGTGGAAAAATTACTCACATAAAGATAATCTAATGGTAAAAGAAGCTTGGATTACCTGATAGAGATAGAAATATACATCCAATCAGAAAAGTTCTCATCATACCAGTAATTATTTATCACCATCAGAAATCTAAATGAACTAAAGTCAAAGAAACTTATCAATGAAAAGGTATAGAATTACCAAGTAATAATATTGATCAGATTATCAATCATGATTTCAATATCTTTGATAGTTAAAGACTTGCTTACTAAAAGAGGAAATATCTGTTTAATGAGACATAAAAAAAAATAAATTCCAAAGGCAAAAAATTACTTACTAATACAAAATATGAAGTTAATCTAATGGCAAAGAAAGCTTGGATTACCTAATAGAGATGGAAATATGTGTCTCAGTTAGAAAAGTTCTTTTCACACTGGTAATTTCTTGCCATCACCAGGAAATCCAAATGATAAACCAAGAACTGAAGTTAAAGGAACTTGTCAATAAAAAGATATAGAATCACCAAGTAATAGTATTGATCAGATTATCAATTACGATTCTGATATCTTTGATAGTTAAAGACTTGCTTGCTAAAAGAGAAAATATTGGTTTAATGAGGAATGAAAAATAAATTCCAAAGGCAAAAAATTACTTACTGATACAAAATATGAAGATAATCTAATAGTGAAGGAAACTTGGATTATCTGGTGGCAATAAAAATATGCATTCAGTCAGAAAAGTTCTCATCATACTGGTAATTATTTATCACTACCAGGAAATCAAATGATAAATCAAGAACTGAAGTCAAAGGAACTTGTCAATGAAAAGGTATAGAACCACCAAGTAATAGCATCAATCAGATTATCAACCATGATTCCAATGTCTTTGATGGTTAAAGGCTTGCTTGTTGAAAGAGAAAATATCGATTTAATAAGGAAATAAAAAAAAAATAAATTCCAAAGATGAAAAATTACTTACCAATACAAAACATGAAGTTAATTCAATAGTAAAGAAAGCTTGGATTACCTGATAGAGATGGAAATACATGTTCCAGTCAGAAAAGTTCTTCTCATACTGATAATTTCTTGCTATCACCAGGAAATTCAAATGATAAATCAAAAACTGAAGTCAAAGAAACTTAATAATGAAAAGATATAGAACCACCAAGTAATAGCATTAATCAGATTATCAATCACAATTCTGATACTTTTGATGATTAAAGACTTGCTTGCTAAAAGAAAAAATATCAGTTTAATGAGGAAATAAAAAAAAAATAAATTCTAAAGGTGAAAAATTACTTACTAATATAAAACATGAAGTTAATTCAATGGTGAAGAAAGCTTGGATTACCTGATAGAAATAGAAATATGCATTCTGGTCAGAAAAGTTCTCCTCATACTGATAATTTCTTGCCATCACCAGGAAATCCAAATGATAAACCAAGAACTGAAGTCGAAGGAACTTGTTAATGAAAAGGTATAGAACCACCAAGTAATAGCATCGATCAGATTATTAACTATAATTATCATCATTCCGATACCTTTAATAATTAAAGACTTACTTACTGAAAGAGAAAATATTAGTTTAATGAAGAATGAAAAATAAATTTCAAAAACAAAAAATTACTCACCAATATAAAATATGAAGATAATCCAATAGTGAAGGAAACTTGGATTATCTGATGGTAATGGAAATATGTATCTGATCAGAAAAGTTCTCATCATACTGGTAATTATTCACCACTATCAGGAAATCCAAATGATAAATCAAGAACTGAAATCGAAGGAACTTGTTAATAAAAAGGTATAGAACTATCAAGTAATAGTATCAATCAGATTATCAACCATAATTATCATCATTCTGATGTCTTTGATAGTTAAAGACTTGCTTGCTAAAAGAGAAAATATCAATTTAATGAGAAATAAAAAAAAAATAAATTCCAAAGATGAAAAATTACTTATCAATACAAACATGAAGATAATCTAATGGTGAAGAAAGCTTGGATTACCTAATGAAAGTTTTTTGATTAATAAATCGATTTTCTGGTTTAAATAAAAAATATCTTTATTTTATTTAAATCAAATAGCTTTTATTCTTTCAAAAAAGAATATTTGCATTTATATTATATATATATTGTGACACTTTCTGAATTAATTATACAAATAAATGAGTTACAAATAGAATATAGCACATCTTCTTCTAAACCCACATATCTCATCTACTATTATTCTAATACTGAATTTGAATCATCTCTAAAATCAGCAAAATTCACAATTCTCTCTGCAACCATCATTAAAGAACTCTATTATAATTAGTAATTGAGAAACTCAAAAAAGGTGATTATGAAAAAAGATAATTATGAAAAAAAATGACTAGTCAGAAAAGTTCTCATCATATCAGTATAATTATTCATCATCACCAGGAAATTCAAACAATAAATCAAGAACTGAAGTTGAAGAAACTTGTCAATAAAAAGGTATAGAATCATCAAGTAATAGCATCAATCAGATTATCAATCATGATTCTGATATCTTTGATAGTTAAAAACTAGCTTGCTGAAAGAGAGAAATATTAGTTTAATAAGAAATGAAAAAAAAAATTCCAAAGATGAAAATTACTTACTGGTACAAACATGAAAATAATCCAACAGTGAAGGAAGCTTGGATTACCTGATGGCAATGGAAATATGTATCCAGTCAGAAAAGTTCTCATCATATCAGTATAATTTTTCATCACCATCAGGAAATTCAAATGATAAACCAAGAACTGAAGTTGAAGGAACTTGTCAATGAAAAGGTATAAAACCACTAAGTAATAGTATCAATCAGATTATTAATTATGATTATTATCATTCCGATGCCTTTGATAGTTAAAGAGTTGCTTGCTGAAAGAGAAAATATCAGTTTAATGAGAAATGAAAAAAAAAATAAATTCCAAAGGTAAAAAATTACTCACCAATATAAAACATGAAGATAATCCAATAGTAAAGGAAGCTTAAATTATCTGGTGGAGATGAAAATATGCATTCTGATCAAAAAAGTTCTCATTATATCAATGATTTCTTGCCATTACCAGGAAATCCAAATGATAAGCCAAGAACTGAAGTTGAAGAAACTTGTCAAAAAAAATATATGAAATAGCACCAAATAAATCTTGATTTTACATTAAGAAATTAGTATCAGTCAGATAATTAACTATAATTATCATCATTCTAATATCTTTGATCATTAAGACTTGCTGGAAAAGAAGATAATTAGGTATTATTTTCATCGAGATCTTTATTAATTGATCAAAATACTTTAATACAAAATATAAAACAAGATCTTTGATTAGAAAAAGTAATAATTGTGATTAGAAACAAATTAATAAAACATATTATTTACCTATTTGCAAATTTATTTTTTCTGTAACTCCTTTGTTAAACAATACTTGTAGTATAGATGTAGCATCTAATAAACATATTCCCCTTTTCTAATTAAATCTACAAGTAATACCAAATTTGCCTAATTATAGTTGTAATAATACTAATAACTTCTAGAACTATATATACTTTATACTCAAGAGGCTTATCAATACTACTGGCAAAAAAATTATGCTGCAATATAGAGATATCTTTAATATAATTGATATAATCATAAGGATTAGCAGTTATTTACCCATATCTCATATGTCAATACAATGCCAATTGCTTAGATAACAATAATTATTGAGTCTCATTAGAGAGTACTTAAGTATAATTATAAGTACAATTACAATTGCCCATGTCTCGATCAACTAACTCAAATATTAACATAATAACTAGTTAAAAACATGGAAGATATAGTAGCACTTTATTTTAATAGATATATATTTCCCACCTGGTGGAATATTTTCAAACAAGAATGGTTAGAGCTTAGCCAAAGATCAATTAGCGAGAAAGAAAGATATAATATATATCTAGAAACTTGGATATGTTTATATCTCACATTTCTAAATAATTGCTTTCTAATATACAAGCATCTTATTATAAAGAAAATCAGTTCAGTACCAGATTTCTTTTCTTGCTTTATCTTCACAAAGCGCTGGCATAATTATCTATTTATCTTCTTTGATATGGATTGCTATCAATAAATCAGTATGCATAATGATTCTTGGAATAGGTACACGTAAACTATCAACACACTCACAATATCTACAAGTAATTCTCATATTATCATTAATTGATATCAAGGCTCTAAACAAAATAGAGATGCAATAAATAAGATTAGATGGATATTTGAGTTAGATATATCTTTGTTAGAAGAAAATATGGAAAATGATAGATTTGTACAAGAATTTGAAAGAATGACTAAGTCACTTGCACAAGAAATTAACAAATATTATGAAGTTCTTAATGTAAGGACTTAGTAATATATCATGCAATGCTCCAGAGGTCGACAATTGGCTTTTTGATTATGTTGAATGCTGATGTCTCACAGTTTATATATTAATACAAAAAGTATTATGTTTTTTCTTAATAATTTAATATATTATTTATTAAACTAATATATGTATTATCAAATATAATATTATCATTATATATATTAAACTAATTTCAAAAAAGGAGATCTACATAGGCAGAACTCCAGAAAGATAGAATGTGATTGGAAGTTACATAATCTATCATTTTTTAATACGTAATGATAATGACATAGAATTTAAATTACTATATACATGTATATGACAATAATTATTGTTTGTTTTACTATTATTACCTCTGCTTCTCATACTTCTTTTTCTTCGAAAGTATATGCTATTCTTCTTGAGTAGAATATCAGCTCTAGGAATTTTATTTTTAATGACTTGTCAAATAGTATTGCTTTAGATTTCTCTAATTATTAGTTAATATATTGTAAATCTTTATCCCACTACTAATTTCTATGATGGACATAATTAATTTGACTAATAAGTGAAAAGAAAAAGCTTTATTAAAGGAAATACCAGTTATAAAGAAGTTATCATGAGAGGTCTGCAAACATAAAAATAAAAGACTCAAGTAGGAATATAAGTATGAATATGAACAGAATAAACTCTTCCAAATACCAGAAGAAAAGATACCACCCATTTCTAATCTTTCTACTAAGATTAATATTACTTTTAATCTGTCAAGGATATATTTATTTTTACGAATTTGAGTGTTGACATTTTTTTTAGGCTCTTTAAAGCATCTCTTTGAGATATATTTTCCTTATTTTATGAGGGTATAGATTATTAAATTATTTATGTCACCATTAGTGAGGAGAAAAATATGATATAGTATTTCTGCAGTTTAATCCACTGAGCTATAAGATATGAAATAATTTAGCAGAATTCATCTCATAACTTTTTTTATTTTACTAATATATAAATACTTTATTTCTACTTAGTATAAAACTCAATCCGAGAGTTGTAAATTAACCAAAGAAGATATATAATAATATATTTTATCTTGATAAATTTTGAAGAATTTCTTTGCTAGTAACCTTAGAATGAGTAATAATAAGTAATTGACAATCTATATAGATCCTCAGCTTATTTTTTAGGAAAAATTCCTTGAAAAAAGATAGCAAAGACTAGTTATTTGGAAGTTACTTAATCAGGAGTTGCTTCTATTAAATATTATAAAAGCAGATATGTATATACTCAATTTTTGTGCACTTTTTATCTATCATCTCAACATCATTTCAGATGTTATTAAGAAAAATATATATAATGATAGTGATAATGATAGTAAGAAATCTCTAATACTATATTATACTCTATCAATTTCAATTTCCTTCAAATTTTCTATGAAATTTATGACTTTATTAGAGTCAGAAGTTTTTAATTGCAGAAATTCTTCAATATTATCAGAGCTGGAATGATCAAAATCATTATAGAAAGAGTTTGCATTTTGGATATATTTCAAAATTGGTCTAAATTATATCCTACAGCTTCGTTAATATTATCATCTTCTTTAGACTCGAATACTAAATATATATCAATACAAAGTCCAGAATAAATCACTTGAAAGCTATAAAATTAATGAAATATTTCTTTGAAATCCAAAAAATAAACTCTATATCATGGATAAAATAATAAAAGATATTATAAGTGAAAACAAACTTGAAGAATATTATCATATTTCTGATTCATAGTACTTTAGGAATTCCTTTGAAGAAACTATCATAAATTTTTTTGATCTTAATAATCAAATAGCCATAAGTGATACTCGAATAGCAGTAGATTAATACTATCAACACACAATCACCCATCCTTCATACCAGTTAAAATAATTTGCAAAGGACTTGATTGAACATTTTGGTAGATTTGCAGATAGCAACAATCTTCCATATACCACAGTAAATACCATATTCTCCCACACATAGAGAGCACCAAAAATATGTCCAGGATTTAATAGAAAATATCCAATCACTTTCTAATATAGTTAATAAGTATCTAGAAATCACTTACCCAACTTTATATCTTAAAATGAAAAATCTTAATCTTGAACCAAATATTCCAAAATTATTTGAAACTTTCCCTATTATCAGTATCAATTATAATATTATCTGTCAATTTTATCATAATTTAAAAGATCATCAAAATATGCTTTGTGTGATGTATCTACTTGGAAATTTTGAAGGTGAGAAGCTAATATTTTCAGAATTAAAATTAATTATCCATATTAAACAAGATCAAGTGATGACTTTTTGATCAAATCTTCTCATTCATAAAAATCTGCCAGTTATTACTAGTATTTGATATAGTATTATTTTTTATATACATAATACAGTAATCAAATAGAAGTGCAAATTTGGCTCTCTTTTTACCAATTATAAGCTGGACTGGGGTGATAGTAGCAATAAGAACTCATCATTACCAAAATATCTTTCTCTGATATTAGGTTCTGGAGATAACAAGACAAAACTAAAAAATCATAGAAGAATAAATATAGGTATATATAGATAAGATAAAGTTCATCTTATATCTATTGCAAAGTAATGGACTTCACCCTATATATAGTCAAGAACTAATATTTATATTTTTCATTCATAGATTTGGAACATGCAAGAAAAGACTTATCAGCATGGTATAAGAAATAATATTTTCATAGTAGGTTAATAAGATCACTCTGTATATATATGTATGTATACGTGAATATAATTTTGTTCTTTTGCTGAACAAAAAAAATAAACTTTCCTACTTTCTTATTATTTTATTCACTATAATAAATTCTTTTCCTCCCCCCTTTCATTTCTTATTACTCGCTAATCATCTATTACGCTATTCATCATTCTACACTCACTTCTTAAAATACTTTGGGCTACAAAATCAAAGGTAATTTTTTTTTAAAAAAAGTATTCTAACTATATACACAGCACACTAAATTTGATATTATGATCATATGATAGATGATTTATAATAATATTGTTCATTTTTATAAAAAATAAATAAAATAAATGAAGATCTAGATCAGTGAATTAAGACAGAAGTTGGATAATAGTAATTATATAGTTATATAAAATAAAGAGGTGAGATAGATTGCTCATACAAAGTGATTTATTGTAGCTGTGCAAGTAGTCTTCATCGAAGAGAATTATAAATTTAGAAATAAAAATTAATTATTAAAAAAATATTATTCAAATTAAGAGAGATTCTAAATTTGTTCTTAAATTTTCAATAAATGATATCATTTATTTAATATCTCTCCTCTCTTTAATTCTCTCACGTTCTCTCCATTAACTCATTTACAGTTTCTCATCAACCCTCTGCTACTCTTTCAGATTTCTCTGATATCTGCGCTCTTAAAAATTCATGTTTACAATAAATATTTTGTCCAAAATATAAGAATTTTATTTAGTTCTAGATAATTACATATTATTTTATGTATTATTTTACATATTATTCCTACTATTCTTTCAAACACATATATGTCCTGAAAGTTTTTGCATCTAATTTACTTCAAATAGAAGTTATTAAATCTACATCATCAGAAAATACATGCTCAATCAGCATACTGGTAGCTGAAATTGTCAAATAATCCTTTATCATAGTTGCCAGATAAGGATATTCAGCCTTATGGAGCTACAAAAATACTAATTCATCAGTTCATTCAAAGTGATAAAATATTAATCTAACCTGGAATAACAAAATCACCATCAGAGCATGCAGTAAGCAAAAGCAATAAATTTAACATTATCTTCCACCATTATAATATATCTATTTTTTCTAATATAACAGATCTCTTCAGATATTATTGTAACTCGCTTCTCCTATCAATTTGCTAATACTTATAGATGTGAATTATAAGATTATCTTCTTGAATCTCTGGCGAACAATCTTTAAGTCAAGATGAGTAGTCTGAAATATATATATCAGTTACCATTTTGCATGCTGCACTAATAAATAACTCTTTTCAATTATTATCTTTATAATATTTTAGCTTAATATGTGAATCGAGAACTTTATGTAGTAAATAATAAATTAGTAATCATATTAATTATATGATTTGGTGCAATAAAATCTAAAATACACTTACTTATCATAATTATATAAACTGAGCTATCAGTTTTCAAATAATACTCTAAAAGCTTATCAAATGCTTTTTGTGCCACTTTCTTAATATCATTTGATCTTTTCTCAGCATTTTGAAAGTCTTTAATATTGTTCATAAGCCAATTGTAGATAGAAACTACTACTGCAAGAGTTGAATAGCAACTTATACTGATATGATTGGTTACATATTTGAAAATCTAAGAAATATATAAGTATGAAATTTTTTTACAGAATATGAAAATTAAGTTACACTTACCTATAATAATGTTATAATCTCAAATATTTTATCTCAATCCTCCTCACTCAAAATCCAATCTCATAAATCTCTGTTAGCTATGGCTATAATTTTGAGAGACTAAGAATAAAAGACTGTAAGTTAATATATATCACTAAATATTCAAATATACACTTCATACCTCATGATATTCAAATACATATTCTATTATATCAAATATTGAATTCCACCTGATCGCAATATCAATAATTAATTCTTTTTCAGAAATATCTTGGACATTGTATTATTTAGAAAATTTTTCCTGACATTAAGGAGATGCTCTAATTTTGGTAACCAGTTTCTGTAGCTAAAAAAAGTAATCAAAGTAAGTGAGAAAAGAATTATAATAAAAAAAATGCAAATAAATATACCTTTTGGATAATAATCAATGTATCAACTATATTTTTCTTCTCCATCATATTTTCATCTTCCAAAGCTCTAGCTCTAAGCAAATTCAAAAGACTTTATACAATAAGATTTATTATATGGATGAGATATTTGACATGCTGATTCTTTTTTTTGAACTTAATATTCTCATTTGCATACTTATTTTCCAGAGCTTGATATAATGTATTATTATTAGATATATTATCCGTTATTAATACTAGAATCTAATAAATAAAATATTGTTGAGTTTAATTAATATAAAATGAATCTGAACCCTAATCCAAACAAATCTTAGTAAAAATTGCTAATTCTCTACAACTTCTTTCAAAGGTCTTATAAAGATTATTATCAGAATGTGGTCCAGATAATCTCACAAAATTAACCAGTATTTCATGCAATGCCTAGTCATCACTGATCTAATAGCATGTTATTCCAAGAAAAAATATTATATTGCAGGAGATTCAGGCATCAAGGATAAAGGAAATGTATTCTAAAATATTCTTAAATAAAATATTTTTTAAAAAAATGGTCAGTACCTGTATTTTTATATAAAAAAATATGTTAAGCCTTCCAATATACCTGTAACATTTCTTTCAAATGTGTTCTCTCTTCATCAAAGGTTCTTATGATTTCATTTTTGATAGTATCTGCAGAAGATGTAATAAAATCTGTTTTGAGAAAATGAAAGATTTGACGTAAATTTGGACTCTCAATTTTAGAAAAAGACTGATCAGAACATATAATTCAGTGAAGAAGAAAGGCTTGAAATGCTTTGAGTGAAAATAGCTATTTTAAATCAAGAATTAGTAAATATTAAATCGAATAAAAATGATAAATATCAATTACCAAAAGTAATACTTCTTTTTTTAATCATTTATTAATCATTTTGAGATCTTCTGATTTAGAGATTTTGGTTAAATATTAGCTTTTTAGATACTTGTAAAGATTTAAAGTACTGTCACTAACATATACATAATAACTTCTATTAAAATAAAATTTTATTAAGTCTTCTCTTACTAAAAATATCACATATAAATAAAAATTTCTTAAGTTCTCTTCTCTTTTTGATACTAAATGTATCATATTTTCTTAAGTTTCTCTTCTTCTCTTTTCGATACTAAATGCACTACTAAACTCATTACTAACCTACTCACCTGCAATAATTATATTTTGCCTTGTTTTTTATGCAATTCCAACTAAAGTGCGTCTAAATAATGCTCCTTGTCTTCTTACTTTTATCAGATATTATCATACTAGAAGCACTATATAGGATACTACTACTCTCTTCTAAATCTGATTAATCATTCATTAATGAAAAAAATCTACCTATTCAAGAAAAAAATAACTTGGCAGAAAAATTACATCAAATTACACAAATTATCAATTCAATTTAATTTGATTTCATAACTGCTAATAATCAGAATTGAATCAAATCATAATAGTTCAATTCTTCTAAAAATTAAGAATCAAACCAGAATCAAACTGAATCAAATCATTTAGGATCTGGTTTGAACTGAATTATTCAGAATCTTAGTATTAAGTACAGATAAGAAAGTGTATAGGAAGAAAAAAGTTATTATTAAGTATATGTATATGCATGTGTATGTGTAGTATTAATATTTTTTACTGCTACTAAAGTTATAATCTTCTAGTTATATAATATAATATATCCAGATAATTCATATAGAAAGTCAGGATATAGTATTATATCAAAAAAATTTATACAGAAGATTCAAGATATAAAGTAATATTATTTGAAATAGAATTCACACAGAAAACTAAATTAAAGCAGACAAGAGATTATATTTTTAAAACTTATTCTTTATTAGATATTTTATTACTTCTTAAAATTACAGAATCAATATAGTATTTTAAATAATAAATTAATATTATATAAAATTAATAATAAAATAAATAAATTAATAATAGATAATACTTATATAATA
>CAJVPS010002932.1:0-11181 GCA_910591765.1 Ambispora leptoticha
TTTCCAAGAAAGCAGAAAACTATGATATACTCAAAGATTTGGCATCCAAAAAAGCTAATATTACTATTGTTTAGCTTATCAAGATATCACCTGAATAGAGAATTCAAATATCAAAAGAAATGAGAAAGGAATTACAGAAGAAACTCAAACAAAAAATAATATTCACATAGAAAATTAAAATAATCTCAGCCTAATATGAAGTCAAAGTTAGAAAGACTCTTATAGACTTGATTATGGATATTGAAATATTTGAATATGTTATCAGTCATGAATTTCTCAAATAATTAGAAATGAAGATTTAACAAAAATCTAATATCTTTATGTCTAATATTAATAAATATTCAAAATAACTATTAGAAGTAATAGATAGCTTCTCTATCACTATTAATAGAATTATAATTCCAGTAAAAGTGGATGTTACTGAAGCTTAAACCTATAATCTTATAGTAGGTATGAATTAGTTAAATAAGATTAATACTAAAATTAACCTGAAGAAAAATATTATAATCTTTGACTAGAATAAAGAAAAAGGAAGAATGTTAATCAAATTCATTCATAAATAATAAAATACTATACCAAAAGATAATGATAATAATTCTGAAACATTTTCTAGTGAAATCTCTGATAATAAGTTCAAAATTAAGATCAAAATCTAGAAGATCATAATTTTCTATAGTGAATATCTGATAAATCTTGAACTCAGATTCACATTTCATCCAGATAATTCAATAATATAGACTTTGAAAAAGTTTTCTACATAACCATAAACTTGATTCTTAAAGTTAGAAATGTTAAAATTTTTGAAAAAGGAATTCAAGTCAAGAATATTATTCTTACCTAAGAAAAATATTCAAAATTAAAAAGATAATTCCAATAGACTTACTATCAAAATTCTCAATGCACTTTTGACTAGAGAGATTCTGTAGCTGAATGTTAGAGTTATCTTAAATTACCAATATCCAAATATGAATATTCTCAATACTTTGATGATTTAGTCATCTGAATTAATATCAAAATGAATACTCCAAATAATCTTTCAATAATTTTACCTCAGAATGAAACTAAAGACTGATAATTAGAAGTAGAATATACTCAAGAATCAGAGAAGATATCAATCATTAAAGAAAGATTTTTTTCAAGAAGTTAAGCTCTATGAAAATTGAAGTTAGAAAAAAGAGTAATTAAATATTCACATTATAAATATTTTGTAAATAGTGAAACTATTCCAAAAGCTAGAAATGAAAATGAATCTAGAATGCAATACTATTCTGATTACTTTACTTAATAATAACTCAATTTACCTGTTTATGATTATTGTGAACTTTGAAATGAAGCTAAACACTTTCTTAAAATAATCTAGGAATATAATAAAGTAAAATATTTTTGTGATTATACTAAGTAATGTATGTATGTATTTAATTATGATGATTGATAAAAAAATAATGATACTATCAGAAAATTAAGAAATAATAATAATCTATTAAATATCTACTAATAATATAATGAAATTGAAAAAGCAATACTTGCCTGATATATCACTAAGTATAATAAAGAAGAAGAAATATAATATATTTCTTATGATAGATCTGAAGAAGCATTAGCTTAAGAAATCTTCTTGGCTATCTATTAACAATTATCTCCTTTCTAAAGAAAATAACTAGTCCAATTGGAATATATCAATATAAAGCTCTGTAATAAATATTTGATTCCTTGTAATTCAGATACTTATAATAATTGTATATGATCTGAACAGGTTGAAGAACCACTAGAAGAAAAATATTTAGAGCCAAAAAAGAAAGAGAAAGCTAAAGATAGTGGCTATGATTTAATTGAAAAAATCTTAAATAAATATTATACAGCATCTAAAGAATATAAAGATGAAGTAAAAGAAAAAGAAAAACTCAAAGAACAAATAGCAAATCTCATGATCAAAATTTATAATAATGAAGACAAAGAAAAAATATTTGAATAAGCTTATGAATATGATATAGTTTTTGATCTTAGATATTCTGAAGAAAAAACTATTCTGATTCAACCTCATCAAACTATTATGATTGATCTTTATTTGATAATTGAAGTCTCTGTAGAAACTATTTGTCAATTAATATCTTAATTATTATTAGCCAAGAAAGAAATAGAAATTAAAGGAAAAACTATTGATACTAGATATACTGGAAATATTAGAGTTCTTTTGTATAACAATTCTAATAAATCTTATGAGATTCAACCTAATGAATAAATTATCTAAGCAGTCTTTTTACAACTCACTCCAATTAAAAAAATAATATCTATAGATACTAGAGAAGAATTAGAAGAATCATCTTGTAAAACTCAAGAATTTGGATCAATTGAAAAGAATAAAATAGAAGTATACTTCTTAAATAAAGAAGAAATTATAAAAGTAATTAGATAAAGAGAGTTAATACTTGGATAACAAGCTATCTTACATAATCTGTTACAAGTATATAAGGATATTTTTGCATCAGATCTAAATAAACTTGGATGAATTAATATTATTTAATATTTAACTAATATTAGAAATGAAAAACCTATCTGATAAAAGGCTATTAAAGCAACTATACCTGATTAAGAGTTTATTTATGATAAGATCCAATGAATATTAGATGCAAATATTATTCAAAAATCTAATAGTCTCTGAACTTTGCCTATTATAATAGTAGCAAAGAAAAATGACAAGAAGTTATTTTGTATTGATTATAGAAAACTCAATACACTTATCAAAAAAGATACTTATTCTTTATCATAAATTGATGAAATGATGAATAATCTTGGAGATGCAAAATGATTTTTATTCATGAATTTTACATCTAATTATTAGCAAATCAAAATAGAACTATCTAGTATTAAAAAGATAATATTTATTTCAAGAGAAGAATTATATAAATTCAAAATAATATCTTTTGAACTTTGTAATATACCAGTAACTTTTCAATGAGCTATGAATAGTATATTTGAAGACTATAATTAGAAATTCATCATAGTCTATATTGATAATATAAATATATACTCAAAAACTTGAAAAGAACATCTAGAATATTTGCAAAAAGTTTTTCAATGAATTAGAAAAGCTGGATTAAAACTTAACTTAAAAAAATATAACTTTACTTGAGATAACTTATGCTTTCTAGGACATATCATAACTCAAGATGAAATTTTATTAGATCCCTCAACCATTCAACAAATTCAGGAATTTTCTACTCCAATAAATATCAAAAAGCTTAAATTATTCTTAGAACTAGCTGGATATTACAGAAAATTTGTCAAAGGATTTTTACAAATAACAATATTACTGTTTAAACTTTTAAAGAATGATATTATTTTTATTTGAACTGTAGATTAAGAGAATACATTTCAGACTTTGAAAGAAAAACTCACCTCTGCCTTAATCTTAATCTATCCTAATTTTATCAAGAAATTCTATCTTTATACTGATATCTTTGATTCTGAACTTGATATAGTATTATTACAAAAAGATAATAAAAAAAGAGAATAAGTAGTAGTTTATGTAAGTATTTCACTCAAACTAGCAAAAAAGAATTATAGTATTACTGAAAAAGAAGCTCTGATTATAGTTTGAATTGTTAGATAATTTTGATATTATCTTCTTGAATCTCTTTTCAAAATCATTACTGATTGTAATATACTTTGTTAGCTATTTATTAAATAAGTTAATTCTGAATTCCAAATCTCAAGATAAATAATAATCATAATGGAATATAACTTTATTATTACCTATAAAGCTAGAAAAGCCAATCAAAATGCAGATATATTTCTTAAGAATATATTTGTAGGAGTAAAATATCAAACTCATTTAATTAATTAACTAATTAGAATAATTTTTATTGGATCACTAATTAAATAGATTATTCAAACCTAATTAACTCGATACAATGGATTTAATAATATATTATGACTTAATGAGATATTTAGAAAATGAAAGTTATCCTATAGAATATACTGAAGAATAATAAAAAAAAATTCATCAGCAAGCAAAATACTTTTTAATTATTAATAGAATACTTTACAAAAAGAATAGAAGAAAAGAACCTATCATACCACTTCAAGTACTAAAAGAAAATAAAATTGAAGCAGTAATGACTAGCATATATTCAGATTTACTTACTGGATACTTTGAATTTGATAGAACTTATCAATGAATAGCTATTAGATATTAGTAAAATAGAATGAGAACAGATATAAAAAACTTTATTAAATCTTGTAAAACTTATCAAAGAACTGATGGATAAACTACAAAACACTCTCTATATTCTATTAAAACTAGACAATCTTTTGATAGAATTATAATCAATCTTGTTAGTTCTTGCAAAATAATCAAGAAGAGAAATTGATATATTGCTATAGTAATAGATTCACTTACTAAGTGATTTAAAACAAAAATAATTCTAAATAAAGAAACTAATATTATCATCAAATTTATTTTTGAAGAAATAATTTGTAGATATAGATATCTTAAAGAATTACAGTCTGATCAAGAAACTGAATTCACAACTCAAGTAATTAAAGAACTTATCACTTGATTTGAAATTAAACACAAGTTTTTATTACTATATCACTCACAAACTAATGGAATAGTAGAATAATTTAATAGAACTTTATGTAGAATACTTTAAAAATATTATATTATATTAGATGAATAATAGAATATGTATATATCATCAGCATTATTTACATACAGAATACTTTGAAATAACATTATCAAATATGAATCTTTCTTCTTGATTTATGAAAGAGATATCCAATTATCTGTTAATTTGAAATACCTATTACTAATAATAGAAAATAAAAATAAAGAAGATAAAATATTAGATCAAATATTTTTATTAATCCATTATCTATCAGATGATATTAATATAGTATAGAATCAAATTAAAAGATAGTAATAACAAATAAAAGAAAGATATGACTCAAAATTATAAAGAATCACATAATTTAAAATTGATGATAAAGTTCTAGTATATAATATGAAATAATATGTTACTCACAGAAATAAATTTCAGTCATAATAGAGTATAGAATGATTCTATATTTATAAAACTCTTGATAATAAAACTTACAAATTGTGAAACTAACATAACTAATTATTATGCAAAACTTTTAATAATACTTAACTAAAGTCTTATTATAATAGAAATAAATACTTTAAATCAAGAATAATTATTAAACACATGGAAGTAGTAAATAAATTTAGATAAAAACTTGTAAAATCTCAAAAATGTATAAATATCACTACTTTGAGATCTAAAATAAATGTACTTGAATAGTAATAATTTAATTATCTTTTGAAAATACTTGAGTTATACTTATCTTGTAATTTTTTTTTGATTTTTGTCTTGATAACTTGCTTTCATTTACCTCTTTTATCATAATAGATTATATTTTAATTGAAAAGGTTCTTGATAGCTTTTCTATATATAAAAGCTTGGATTTGGCATTTATTATTTCTATTTGAAAAAGGTTTGGTAAGCTTCTCTATGTGCAAAAGCTTTATTTGGTATTTGTTATTTTTGTTTTGTTTGGTATTAGTTATCTTAGATTTGTTTGCATTTGTTGTAATTATTTTAGTATTTGTTACTAGTTTTTAAGTATTTGTTACTTAGTTTTTGGTATCATCCTCTTAGTTTGATATTCATAATCACAACTTTGTTTTATATTTTTGTTTTATTTTGTTTTTGCCTTGTATTGATATAATACTCATAAGTATTAGTACTAGAAAATCTTTAGAATAATAGTAATCTCTTTACCTTTATAAATAAATTCAGTCTTCACTCTTAAAACTTATTATAAACTATATTCATGATAAAATTTATCTTCCAGAGTATAGTTTGTAATAATAGCTTTTATAGTAAAATCTGAAGTATCTGTAGTAACTGTGAATGATAGTTTAGGATTAGACAATAACAAGACTGATACTGATGTGAGATATTGCTTTAATTATTCAAAAGCTTGTTGTACTATTATAGATCATTTATACTCTTGATCTTTGTGTAGGAGTACTGTGAGTAATAAGATAATTACTAAAAAATCTTTCACAAATTTTTTATAATAACTTGCAAGATTTAGAAATGAGCAAAGTTCTGATTAAAGATAACATAGCAAGTATATAATGCTTATTTGTCATCTATTGCAACATATTATAACTTCAAAATTTTATAAATCATAACTAGTTGCAACTAGGTAATGCTTTATTTATTATCATATTGTAATAATTAAGAAATCATCTTTAATTCTGATATATTTATTAATTTTCTAATAGTAGAAATTTTTCTTTGATTAACAGAGTTATCATTTGATGAGATAAAATATTCAAGATACTCTACATATTGCTATATGATATTATATTTCTTCCACTTGGCATATAATTTGTATTTGCAAAGTATTTCTAAGATAATCTACAAGTGTTAAATATGTTCTTTCTTTATTTTACTATATATTAAAATATCATCTAGATATATAATTACAAATTTATTAAGGTAATCATGAAATATGTTATTTATAAGTATCATAAAGATGACAAATGCATTAGTAAGACCAAAAAATAGAACTAAGAACTCATAATTTGCATAGTAAGTTCTAAATACTATTTTATGAATATCTTTTTTTGTAATACAAATTTGATAATATCCTAAATATAAATCTAGTTTTGAAAAGTATTTTAAGTCTGTAAGTCTATTTATTAACTTATCAACTCTTGATAAAGAATAGTGATTTTTAATAGTAATTTTGTTTAAAGCTTTATAATCAATATATAATCTTAATGTATCTTCTTTCTTATATACAAAAAGAACTAATACTTCAAATGATAAGATATTTGAATAAATAAAATCTTTCTGAATAAGATTAGCTAATTGTTTCTTGAGCTTATTCATCTTTATGAAAGAAAGCCTATAGGTAAGTTTGAATAGTAATTCAGATTCTGAAATGAGATCAATTTTATGATCAATTGCTCTTTTAGATGATAACTGATTTGATAAGATTTCTGGAAATATATCTTGAAATCTTTTTTTGATATCTAGCATTTCTAATAAAAATGACTTTTCTTTGGCTTTCTTTTTATTTTTAGCATTATTAAAATATATAGTAAAGAGCTCTACATCTGCTGGTAGAT
Organism: Ambispora leptoticha; assembly: GCA_910591765.1. Taxonomy (NCBI): domain Eukaryota; kingdom Fungi; phylum Glomeromycota; class Glomeromycetes; order Archaeosporales; family Ambisporaceae; genus Ambispora; species Ambispora leptoticha. Next base: position 7,148 of record CAJVPS010002932.1, read on the forward strand.
TTGCAATTTGTTACCTTAAAATATATATTGAATTGCAACTGGAACCTGATTTTACTTCATTATCAGCTTGCACTTTTATTATCTTGGATCCATAGGTAAAGATGATGATATTATTTCTCTAGTTTATAGTAGAATTGAAATAAAATAATCAAGATTTATCTAGAATGAAATTATATCTTTGTAACTTTAATACCTGAATATCTTATCTTAAACATTTTATAGGTATTTAAATTTAGTTCATCAATTTTTTCCATGATAATGACAGTAATCTTTTTGCCATCAGCAAGTTTAACTGTAACTGATATTGTCTTTTATAATTTTACTTTATTCTTTTATATAAATTTCTCATTAACAAAGTTTCTAGATGTATCATTATCAAGTAATATCTATTCTAATTTACTTTTTACTTGATCATTAAATTTTAGCAGTCTTTCTTTATTGTCTTTTAAATGAGTAAACTCAATTTTCTCATTTGACTATGAAGATTCTTTTTGTTTATTTTTAATATTTGCAATTTTGATTTTTGGTTTTGAATAATAATTCTTTGTGAAGTGATCTGATTTATCACAATTATAATATGTATCTTTGGATTTATTATTCTTCTAGCTATTATTATTTTTTTTATTATTATAGTAACTTTCTATCTGATCAAGTTCTATTGATATGGAGCCATTATTCTAATAGTTTTTATGCTAATTCTGAGAGTGATAATTATTATTATTTTTACTAGGTAGGCCTATAGGTCTGCCTTGCCTATACATAGCAGTATCATAGCAAATAACTAACTTCTAAGCTTTTTTTAGAGTTTCTAATACCTGATAACTAACTTCTATTTTGATAATAGATTTCAAATCTTCTATAAAATATATGACTTGATCTAAGTTACTTATATCTGTAACTTATCTAATTATATTTCTGAATTTTGTATCATAATCTTGTACAGATCCAGTTTGATGAAGAAGGTAAAGTTGTTTATAAAGATTTTATTAATAGTTTTATAACTAGAAGACTTTTCTAAGTGCTATTACAAAGTTATTCTAATTCTCAAAAGGTATTATATAATTATTAGCCTTGTATTTATTGAGATATCAATATAATACTGCATTAATAAAGAAAATTGCTATATATTATACTTCTGTCTTTTTATTTGTAATTCCTTGAGCCAGAAATACAGTTTTTGTTTACATTATCCAGATAAGTACATATTTATTTAGTTTTTCAGAGTATATAGATAGTTTAACTAAGAGGTGAGATATGGATTTAGAATCAGAGAGATCATCTTTTTTTACAATTTTAATCAATTTAGTAATACTTGCCATGAATTGTATGAATTATTTGTATTTATTCTGACAAAATATTATTTATAATAAAACTAAGATATGTATGTGTAAAATATATATGATGTATAATATGTAAGATGTTAGAGGGTAGTATTTGTAATAATTATGTCTGTTGCTATCAAGTTATAAGATTATTTTATTAATAATTGTAAACAAAATAAAATATGATATGAATAAGTTTTAATTTTATAACTTATAATTATTTTTATTATTTAAAAGTATTCAGATCTGAAGGTAAAAGTACAAAACAGATAGATCATATTTATAAAAAAAAATGAATATAAGATATGAATAAATTAATAATAATTTCTAGTTAAAATATATACGGGTTAAACTGAATTAATTAACTTAATTTGTGTTTCTGAAAGGTAACTAATCATAATCCAATAATTAATAATGATATAAATAATAATATAAATATAATAATAAGAAGAATGAATTAAATTATAAAGAAATATTAATAATAAAAGTAATTAAAATATTAATAATCTAAATTAATAATTGTGATATACATGATAATTATCTGAGTAATAATATGTTAAATCTAGATATATTAAATACATAATAATTATCTGTGTATCCAGAATGAAATTGATCTTCTTAAAAATATAATACAAAGCTAATTTATTATACAGATAGTACAAAATAAAGATTTAAACTAAAAGAGATTTAAAAAAATATAACTCAATCAAAATTATTATATATAAATAATATAATATATCAATTATAAGTAATATAGTTAAGAATAAATAAATAAATAATATATTGTTATATTTCAATTAGTTAGAAATATAAATATTATTTTTTCTATTTTTAGTTATTATTTTATAAAATTTAATTTTTAATATCTCTTTTATCAAAAATTTTATTATTAAATAATAGTTAAATTGTAATACTTTTAAAATATTATATAATAAAAAGAAAATAAAATTTAATAAAATAATAAAAATTATTAAAATAATTAAAATTTAAACAAGTTTATCTGAAATAAATTAAAAAAATAATAAATATAATATATTAAAACCAAGCAAAAAGCTTATTATATTGAATTACTTATAACAAAAGCTAATAATAAAATAAGAAATACTTAATTTTTAAAATAAATCTTATCTAGTCTATATTAAATTTGATTAATATTATTATAAAAAACAAAATAAATATAAATTTCTAATATTAATAATAAATAAAAAATTTCAAAAAAATAAATAATAAAGTTAATAAATTGAGTATATTATTAAAAATTCTTATTAAATTTATCTAGATAAAACAAGAAATTAACTAGTTACTATTTTATTTTATTTTATTTTATTTTATTTTATTATTCAAATATAAATTCTCTTTTATTAAATAAAAATTAATATATTATAAATTATATTAAATATTAATATTAACTTATAATATTAGTTATTTACAAATAAGAATTATAAATTAACTAGTAATAAATTTGTTATATATCAAATTTTCAGAAATTTAACATTAAGAAAATTTAAAAATAACTATCAAAATCTTAAAATAACTCTATTCTATAATAATTAATAATATTTTAAGAATATAATATATTAATTTATAAATATAAATTCTGAAAAAACTTAAAATTAATCTTAGAATTATATTATAAAATAATTTACAAGATTTTAATTTAATTAAAGATATATAAAAGAAATTAAAACTGAATTTATAAAATCAAGATCACAAGTAGAAGTTATTATATAAAATCTTAATACTTTATTAATATAATATAATAATCTATTTAGAATAGTAATTAATATATAATGAAAAATATTTTCAGTTTTTATTAAACTAATTTTTTTTTATAGTTAATTTCTTTTAATAATATTTATTAAAAAATAATTTATTACTTTATAAAACTTAATATTAAAATAATAGACTTTATCAAAGATTTTGGTTTACAAAGCTTATAAACAAGAATTAGAAGTAAGACTAAGTATTTTACAAACTAAAGTAATTCTAGAATTTTTTTATACTATTATTTATAAATATTATCAAATTATTAATAATATTATTATAGTAAGAGAAATTTATATGAATTATCTTGATCTTTTTAAAAAATTATCAAAATATTATTATAAAGAGATTAAGTTATATAATATTTCTAAAAATCATATAAATTAATTAATTATATATAAGACTTTTATAAGCTAAACTTTTAATAATACTTAAAATAATTATCATAAAAATAATAATCATTAGCATTAAAATAATATATAAATAAGCTAATAAATAATAATCTTCTTTTAAAAATAATTAGTAATCTGTATCATATTTATAGTATTAATAGTAACTAGTTTATTAGTAGTTAATATTATTACAAACTATAATATTAAATTATCAAAATATCAGTCTTTAGTCAATATTATCAATAAAATTCTAATAATTAATACAATTATAAATTAACAGATTATAATATAAGAGATTATTAGAAGTAGTTCATAACTTTTATGTAATAAAATATTATTTAGTTATATATCAAGAAGAAAAATTATAAATAAAATTACTATTTTATCTATATATTAAATTGGTGTTGTTATTACTATATAGAAGATTATAAACTTTTCAAAGATAGAAATCTTATAATAAAGATCATTTCTACTATTATTATGGTCCAGTACAAAAAGATTGGTACATCAAATAAATATTAATAAATTATTTTTTCAAAATAAAATTTTTAATTCT
>CAJVPS010002933.1:0-11179 GCA_910591765.1 Ambispora leptoticha
TTAATGAATAAATAAAGAAATAAATAATTATAAATAAAATATATAAATATAATAATATGCTAGCTAAATTAGTAAAACAAGAAAAAAAAGAAATTCTATTAAGAAAACTATCTATAATTAAAATAATTCAAATATACTATGTGACTTTTTTGACAAGATAAAATAATTTTTGTGACATAGTATTATGAGTGATATAATATACAGTATAGTATATGACATAATAATGATCTGTAAATAAATATATAATTTATTATATATTATATTTTAAATAATTAAAAAAAAGATATTAAAAAAATATATTTTCTTGAAGTTAAATATATATTTAAATTTTATATTAAAAATATTATTTTAATTATAAATTTATATATTTTTAATATCCTTTATAAAAAAATAAATAATATTTTAATAAAATAATACTTTAAATATTTAAATTTATATTAATTAAAAAAATAATATTTTTATATTATTATATTAAATTAATATTCAAAATAATTAATAATAAATTAAATTTAAATTTATATAATATTTAATATATATAATAATCATCAAAAATAATGTAATACTTAAATTTTTTATTAATTATAATTAGTAAAATATATATTTTTTCTTATATATAAAAGTTTTTAATTTTACTAATAAATATATTTTATTTTTAGCACAAAAAATAGTTAAAGTTCTTTAGTTTAATATATATTTTTTTCAAATTTTTCAAATTTTTTATTAGTAACTTATTCTAATTATATATAAATTAATTAATTTTTATTAATTATTAATTAATTAATTTTATATATAATTAAAACAAATTATCAGTAAAAAATCTGAAAAAAATATATATTAAACTAGAGAAGTTTAATTATTTTTTAAGTTAAAAATAAAAAATATTTATTAATAAAATTAAAAATTTTTATATATAAGAAAAAATATATATTTTATTAATTATAATTAATAAAAAATTAAAAGTATTATATTATTTATAATTATTATTATTAATATAAGTTTATTTATTTATTATTATAAATAAAATAAAATATGAATTAATTAATTTTAATTTATAAATAATTTATAATTCTATTATTTAAATAATAATTAAATCTAAAAGTAAATTAATAATCTAAAATATATATATTAATTTTATATAATTTATAAAATTAATTATTTTAGATTATATTTTTGAAAAATAATATTATAATTAATTTAATAATTATATATTAATAAATAATATAAATAATAATAATAAAGAATAAATAAAAATAAATAAATAAAAGAATATTAAAAAATAATAATTATTTAGATAAAATATATTAATAATTATTAATATAATAATATATAATTAATTTAATTAATTTAATTAAAATGATTATTTATATGTATATCTAATATAAAATTAATTTTAATAAAAATAATATAAACTTATAAGTATAATATAAAAAATATAAAATAAAAAACTAATTTAAATAAAAAATAATTCAATCAAAATTTATTATATTAAATAAATTTATTTATTTAATTATAAAAAATTTTTAATAAAATTTTAATTAAAATTATTTTTTATATAAAATTTTTAATATAAAATATAAAATATAATAATTTTTATAATTATAAAATCAAAAAATTAATTTTATTTATGAAATTTTTTATATCAAAATTTATAAATTTATTAAAAAATAATTTTTATTTTATATTAAAATAAAATTTTAAATTATTAATTTTAATATATAATTTTTTAAATCTTGTCAAAGAGAATAATTCTAATTATAAAGTTTTTGACAAAATTTTATCTAATTAAAAATAAAATTTAATTAGAAAAAAATCTTGTAAAAATCTTGTAATTAAAATAACTTTTTCAAAAAAATCTAAAAAAATCTGAAAATATTATATATTAAAACTATAATTTATAAACTTTATTTTGATATAAAATAAAAATTATTTCTAATAAACTTATAACTTTAATATAAAGAGAAAATTTCAATTTTTTTATATTTTATTAATAAAATAAATTTTTAATTTCATAATTATAAAAATCACTTATAAGTAATTTTTTATTTTATATTATATATATTTATTTTTATATCTTAAGTTATATATAATATATTTAAATAATACTTTGAATTATATCAACTAAATAATTGTTAATTAATGACTAATAATATATTTTTTTTAATATCTCAAAAATTATTTAGAAAATTGCTATTTAAATATTAAGTAGTTTAACTGATTAATTTTTAAAGATTTCAGAGAAATAAATATTTTTAGTGATTTTAATATTAATATAAAGATCATTCGCCATTACTTTCCGTATTTATTGATGTTTTATAATTATTGAACAAGGAATGATGATCCAATCAACAATGTGAGAATAATTAATTTTTCAAAATTCATCCGCAATGATCAGATGATCGTGTTACAAACAATTCAAAAAAAGTTCTGCTACTTTTGGATTGATTTCTATTGATGTTTTGCTGCGCATGTTTCATTTATTGCAGTATGCATGTGTGACACACCTGCAATACCTCCAACTTGCATGGATGGGACGAGATTTTTTTTTGTTTTTAAATGAGCGGATGCTAGCATATGTCTTTTGGTCGATTCTTTAGATTACTATTGTTAACTTAGACTTTGTGTTAGGGTCTTTATTTCGTCAAGTAAATGCATCAATCAATGCATCAAGAAAGATGCGATTATTTATTAATCTAGTAAATATTAGTTAAAGAAGGGAGCGACCGCACGGTAACCCACCCTAAAGACTGGTCGGGTTATACAAAATGGTTTTGGGGGATATTGTGTTCGCTAAAAAGTTACACCACTTTTTTTTTGCTTTCTCGCTGCGCAAAATCCAATTGGCTCATCCAAATCTGCATAATAATAATGTTCATGGAAAGTAGAGAGTCGCACATGTCCAACATGGTATATGTATAAGGCAAATGATGATTCAGGGTTGATGGAGTAAAAGTGCATGATTGACCGAACAATTTTCAATAAGTACTGCTTATGACCCACAAACATTCGCAACGATAACCTAACTCTGTTCCGCTCTATACGGTATATGCAAAAAACACACTCACGGCCATTTTCTAAGCTTTCTTGGCTGTTTGTTTGTTGTTAAAATCCCATAATACATACATATATATAATCTATTTTATATATAAATAAATAGAAATTAAATTAAATTCAACATAGTAATAAAGTCTCATTTGTGATAAAATGACGTCCACCAATACAGATATTAATAACAACTATTATAAGAAATCGACCACGAATACATTTAATAAGATGCCGATAAACGGCGGTAACTCTAATGGCTTGCATTCAGACGAGCCCAAACTTTACATAAGCAAACTGCCTGCCAATATGACTGAGGACGAGGTGATAGGCATTTTCAATAACGTCAATAACGTCAATAACGTAGCTTACAATAATATAGCTTACCATAATGTAAAGCCAATTAAGTAAGTCTTTTTTTATATTTCTTCTTGATGTACGTTGATTATTTGTTCAACTCGGATGAAAATAAATTAAATTACATTGTTATTCCTAATAGAGTCGATATCAAAAATCGCGTACTTCACTTTGCAAATCGCAACATCGGTAATTATAATTATAATTAAATTTACATATGTTGTGTAAGTGGGAGTAGATATGGAATCGTTCTAGAGCTAGGTCTAGTGCTAGATAAGATTATTGTTGATCGTAAGATTCAAAAGTTCATAATAAATGGACTCCGAATCCATTCCCACTTACAACTCTCTTGCACGCTCGTTCTATTATATTTAATAATATTCCTTATATTGATGATGATAATAGCCGAAAAGGCTTACGCACTCTACAATAAGTCCGACCAATGGAGCTTACATTTGACTGATCCCAATATCGAACAAGATCCACAACCGACTGCTTGTGTTTTGGAAGTCAAGCAGTTTCCACCAAAGATAGATTTGTATGAACAATTTCGGAAATACGGTCCTATATACTCTTTGAAAATTCCAAGCAAGGGAAGAGCTTATATCCAATATTTTCATAAAGCTAACGCTGAAGAAGCAGTGAATAAAATGGTATGGAATGTGAATAGTTCTTGCGTCCTTTTATGTATGAATCGAGATTGACTCATATTCAAATTACTACAGCATTGCACAGAAATAGATGGAAAGACAATGTAAGTTAGTTAATCGCAGGATAACTCGATATAAATTTTGAATTACCTATAAGAGAATTATATATTTCATACATTTTATTGATTTGTTTTTTTTTAACACAGTAAACGAGATATACTAATATGTTTTTGATACGTTCATAATCCTCTCCTAGTAATGTTTCCGAGTTCCATTTCACACAACAACAACAACAATACCAATCAATCACTCCTATCAAAACAAACAGCCACAGCAATTCACAATCTTTAAACGGAGTAAGCTTAACAATAATAATAACAATTATATTTATTGTTCACGAAGAAATTTTTAATTCTTTAACCACTTATTTAAAATTAGTCTCCATTTTCGCCTGCGAGTAGCTACAGCAGTTCGCAAACTGCGCCACAACCACAATCACCCGGTCCTGAGGGTCCTTTGGTAGATCCGTGTAATCTTTTTATAAAGAATTTAGACGCAAATATTACAAGTAGTGATCTTTTTAATCATTTCCGTAAATATGGGCGAATCATCAGTGCCCGAGTTATGAGAGATCAGGAAACCAACACGTCTAAAGGTTTCGGATTTGTAAGTTATACCACTGCTGAAGAGGCTGATCGGGCTAAGCAGTCAATGAATAATAAAACCCTCGGGACAAAACAAATTGTGGTTAGACTCCACGAACCAAAAAAAATGCGTGAAGCAAAATCTTCAAACAATTTCAATCCTACTTCTCCTTCAGAATCTCGTGCCCCTTCTCGTCGAAATTCCGATCAGTACCCTATCAATGCGGTCAATGAATATGACCAAGAAACGCTTTCTGGACTAGCGCCCAAAGCACGAACCGAAATTTTGAGTTCTGAATTGCAAAAACGGTTTAAAAATATCGCAGTCCCGCAAGAAGAAGTTGGTCCTATTATTGAACATCTATTGAAAATGAAAATCCACGAAGTGTTGCATATTCTTAAAGATCCACCTGCATTGACACAAAAGGTAGTTGTTATCTCTTTTATTATTAGTATACACATTTAGTGGATAATGGTAATTGATGAAAATTCTTTAGATTCACGAAGCGCGAGCTTCTCTCCAAATGGAAAAGAAGCAACGTCGTGGTTCTGATGATCCCGTGCAACCAAGCACACCAAGTGCTTCAGCTTCGTATACATCGGCAGAACGTGAAAAGTTAACAGAACGTGAAAAGTTTTTAAAAGCGATAAAAAGAATTGCGCCCCAGCATGGTGAAGAGATTCTTGAATTAATCATGTCCTTGAATAAGAAAGAGCGTACATTATGCTACTTCAATCCTGAATATTTAAATAAAAAGATTATAGAAGCGAATGTAGCACTTAGTCTTACACATGAAGATGATCAATCTACTACACCTTCGAGTCCAAATAAACTTTTAAACTCTGCAGATATTACGCCTGCTTCAACTCCTCCGGCTAAGTCACCAGAACCAACGACGACAACCATTTTACCTTCTCAGCCGAAAATCCCAGTGCAAATCCCAGAGCAAAGCGTAACACCTAGCAACGGTGTTTATGACGCTCAGCATGAGGAAATAGAACATTTTCTCGAAACTCTTAAGGGTAAACCAATGTTGGAGCAAAAACAAAAATTGGGTGATAGGCTCTTCCCAAAAGTTAAAGCCACAGTCAAGGTAATTTATTATTTACTTGTAACTATTAAATTTATGAATACAATTTAATAATTGGGACCTTTACATATTCTTTTATCAGAGTCTTGGAATGAAGGCTCAAGCAAGCAAAGTAACAATCATTCTTCTCGATACTGATGATCTCCGTGAATTGGCTCATTCGATGAACGATCAAGATAGATTCAAAGCAAAAGTTGAAGCCGCGGTGGCAAAAATTAATGCTGCCAAATAAAATACCAAATGTATGTATAATGATAAGCGCAAGCATCATATATTAATCTATTTTTCTAATATCCCATGTTTTTCGACTGATATCAGTGCCATATAATGCCCGATAGGATTTGGTGCTCCTCGTCCTCCCTCATATGCGGGCAAACACCTCATGATTAATTATTATTACCTCTATTGCAATCTTTTTAAATCTATTATGAAATATTTTAGCTCGTGGCAAAAATGCTATCAAATCTAGATATGTATTACTGTTCTTACCTCGAGAAAGATATCCAGTAAATTTATGCTCGAATACTTCCGATAAGGTATATTATTACATTTTTGTTTTTGTTTATTATTTTTATATTTATAGAAGCAAAATACTTTCTTTATCAGACAAGCGTTACCCTATTATATCTATTTATTGACTATCTATCAATCCTTATTAAATTCCTACTCTATCCTTTTTTCCATTCATAATTAATAATAATTAAATTCAACATGCCTCCTATATATTTCCATGTCTTTCGATTGTTTATTATATATAGGTTTTTTTATTATCTTTTCTTAAAAGAAAAGGACAACTTATTATTATTAACTACACAAGAAACTGGGAAAAAGAGATAGGGAACAAGAAAACAAATTTTATATAGCATTGTGCGGATCAGAGGGATATTATTCTCTACTATTATAGAGATCACATAAACACACTAAAGTATGTGAGCATATTATGTAATGCTTCATGCTTTTTCCCTATATTCAAGTTTTGTAGTTTTTTAAGCGAATTTTTTATCTTGTTATAATTTATCAATTTATATCACATTTACTTATATGGTACATTTACTTTTTTTCTTATTAATAAAATCCTTATAGTGATGGCGTGTAACAAAAGTGATCATTTTTAATTTATAGACCAATTGATTCGGCAAAATTGATAATATTTGTCGCAGATTAAAATGAAATTTTGGCCCAAGTTATGCAGATTATGTAGATCATTTGGCCAAAATTATAATATCTTATTGAATTGTGAATTTTTGTGAAATATAAAATACAGATTAATTTTGTAATAATATTTATATAGCTGAAAATCACTGGTATAATGCTTTTATACTATATATTATAATAATTATTAAGATATTTATTTTGATTTTAATCTGTTATAATAATTAATATTATAAATCATATTATTAAATTAAAAATAAATTATAAGATATATTTAAATTTAATATAATTTATATATAATTTTTGTTTAATCTTTAATTCTAATTCTAATTCTAAAATTAATCTTATTAAATATTAATATTTCTTGTAAAAAATTTAAATTTAAATTTATTTTTCTTTTAAAATTATTTATAATATAATTTCTTAAAATTAAAACTTTAAGCTAATTAAGTAATTTAATTTTATAATTAATAATAAAAATAATAATAATTTAAAATATTAAATATTATTAATAAAAATAAAAATATCAAATCAAAATTAAATTCTTTATAAAAAAATAATATTAGAAATATTACTTTAAAAATAAGAAAAAAAAGTAAATTATAAAATAATAAGAGACTTTTATAATAAAAAAAATAATAAAAAATAATTTTTTTTAATATAAATTAAGAAAAATAATAAAAATAATTAAGAAATTAAAAAATTTAATATAAATAAAAATTTATTTATAATAATAAAAATAAGAAAAAATATATTTATTACTATTAATGATAGTATCAGAATTTTTTTATGAAAAAATTTTTAGTACTTTAATATAATCATCTTATCAAAAATATTAATCGGTCATTCTAGAATAAAATTTTGCAAGAAATATTTTTTCTTAGAATATAAAAAACAGTTTTATATAAAATTTTGAGTTATTATTATTTTTTGAAAAATTATTTATTTTTTAATTTGTTATTATTTTTATTATATATAAATTTTGTAATATTAATAATTAATTAAATAATTTGGTATTATTATTAGTAATAACAAATAGATTTACTCTAAAAATAATTATATAATATAAAAAATTATAGTTATTTGAATAATAATAAATATAATAAATAATTATAATTATAGCTATCTGAATAATAATAAATATAATTAATATATAATCTTCTAATTACATAATATAATATATAAAAAATTCACACAAAAATTCAAGATATAATAAAGTAATTAAAATAATATTTATACAGAAAATTAATTCAAGAGCAAATAAGATTATTATATTTAAAACTTAAATTTTATTATATTAATCATTATTAAAATTACAGAATAGATATTATATCTTTAAATAATAAATTATAATTATATAAAATTAATAATAATAAATAATACATAATACTTATATAATAGTATTTTAGAAGATGCTTATTAATATATAAAGAAAATAAATAATTATAAATAAAAATATAAAATAAATAATATATTAGTTATATTAGTAGAATAAGAAAGAAAAAAAATTTTATTAAGAAACTTTTTATAACTAAAATAACTTAATTATATTATATAACTTTCTTGATAAAAATAAGATAATTTATAATATAGTAGTCATATATAATACAGTATGTGATATAATAATAATCTGTAAATAAATTATTATATAATAATTATAATAATAAAATCTTATATTAAAAAATTAATTAATATATATAAAAAATATTAATATTTAAAAAAATAAAAAATATAATAAAAATAAATTTAATATTTTAATAAGTTTTTTTATAAAAAAATTAAATATATTATAAATATTTTTTCTTAATAAATCAAATATAAATAAATTAAAATTATTATTTAAACTATAAAAAAGATTATAAGTAATAAATATAAAAATTATAAATTAATTATAAATTTTAAAATAAAAAAAATTTTAAGATAATATAAAGAAAATAAAAATTAGAATAAAAAAAATTAAAAAAAATAAAATATAAAACTTAAATAAAATTAATAATAATTAAAGTTAATACTTGAATAATTTTAAATAGCTTGAATAAAAATTTATTAATAATTTAATTATATAAATATTTAAATAATAATTTTAGACTAATTTAAAAACTAATTTTAATAATAATATAATATAAATATAAATATAAAATTATATTATTTTATAATAAATTATTTATTTTAATTTAATATTAAAACTAAATTTAAATAAATTTAAAGATTAATAAAATATTATTTTATAATTAAATATTTATAAATTTAATAATTATAAATATTAATTATTTTATAATTTAAAATAATTAATTATAATAATTTTTTAATTTAAAATTTAGAATAATTAATTATATATAAGAAAGATTATAATATAAAAATATTTAATATTATATTATAATAATAACTAAAAATAATAACTTAAAGATTAAATTTATTAATAAAATATAGTAAAAATTAAATTTTTTTTATATTAAAATTTATAATTTTATTAAGAAATAATTTTTTATAAAATTAATTAGTTATAATTTAATATATATTTTTTTAGTTTTTTTTAAAAAGATATCTAATTATAAAATTAATATAAAAATTTTTATTAATTAAAAATAAAATTTAATTATAAAAATTTTTTTACTAACTTTATAATTAGAGTAACTCTTTCAAAAAAATCTGAAAAATTATATACTAAATTATAACTAATAAATTTTATTTTGATATAAAAATAAAAATTATTTCTTAATAAAATTATAAATTTTAATATAAGAAAAAATTTTAATTTTTATTATAGTTTATTGATAAATTTAGTTTCTAAATTATTATTTTTAATCATTATTATATATATATTTAATATTAAATTATATTTATTTTTTAAAATTTAAATTTTAATATTATATTATTTTTATTTATTTATTTTTTAAAATTTAAATTTTAATATTATATTAATTTTATTTATTTATTTTTTAAAATTTAAATTTTAATATTATATTATTTTTATTTATTTATTTTTTAAAATTTAAATTTAAATATATAAATATTAAATAATAAAATAAAACTAATAAAAATAAAATATAAATAATGAAAAGTAAAATAATATTTAAAATAATAATTTATTATTAAATAAATATAAATAAAATTTATAATTAATAAGATTTATTTAATAATTAAATTATAATTAACTTTTTAAATTTATTAAATAATATAATAATTAAAAATTAAAATAATATTAAAAAATTAAAATAATAATAAAGTATTAAAAAATATTATTTAAATTAAATTTCTTTATAATATTTTATATATAATTATAAACTTAATATAATTATTTTTTTTCAAATAATTATAAAATATAAAAAATTTAATTTTTATATAATTATATTTTAAAAAATAATTATATAAAAATTTAATTATAATTAAAAATAAAAATAAAAATTATAAATTATAATTTAATATAATTTTTTATAAAATTAATATTTTTTTATTATTATAATAATTTAATTTTTAATTTTTATCTAGCTTATTTTTTAAGAATAAGATTTTATTTATAAAAAATTTATATATAATATATTATAAAAAAATAATATATAAATTAAAAAATTAGTATTTTACTTTATAAATATAATGAATAATTTTTTTTTATATAAATATTTTACAAATTCAGCTTTTTTTATTTAATTAATAGTTATATAATAGAAAATAATATTTATAATAAGATAATAATTTTAAGTATACTTTATATATTATAAAGAATTTTTTATTCTAAATTAATATTTATATAATAGAGTAATTATTTAATAGTTTTGATCTAAATTTCATCAAGAATATATAATAGATTATTAAAAATAATATAAAAAAAAGAATATCTAAAAATATTATTAAGTTAAAATAATTTATAATAGAAAAGTTAGATAAAATTTCTTAAAATATTATATAAAATTTAATTAAATTTATAAAAAATTATTATAAATTAGTATTATTATTATAGTAATATAAAATTCCTTAATTTTTTAATCTTTTCTTGATTATATAAAATCATATATTTTTATTATTTTTGTTTATTTTATAAATATTTCTATTTTTATATTATATATCATTATATTTATTATTATATTTTTATTTTTAATTCTATATTTTATTTATATTTAAGATCTATATTTTTATTATTACTTATAATATAATATTCATATACATAGTAGATGTAACAATTTTGATTGGGTTATCTCTCTTTAGATCTCTTTTAGTTTAGATCTTCATTTTGCGCTATCTGTATAAC
>CAJVPS010002934.1:0-11176 GCA_910591765.1 Ambispora leptoticha
AGATAAAAGATAAATATAATATAATTATTAATAACTAATCTAATTTTATTACAATACTCCTCCTCTTAAGAATCAATATCCTTATTAACATTTTAATTCAAAAGATTTTACAAGTTCTATTATATTATGAAGATTTTTCAAAGATTCTCAGGTAGAATCATGAAGAGGGTAACCTAGCTATTTAACTTAGTATTGAGATTTATTTTGAATAATCCTTTTATTTCTACTTCATATTCTTCTTTATCAGTTCCAGATATAATGATTGATTATGATAGAGTTGAACAAATAAAATCTTCATTATTATTAGAGTTGTAAGATTTTAATAATGAAATATAAAAAACAGGGTGGATTTTTATATACAAAGATAAATCCAATTTATATGTAATAGATAAGATAACTTCAAGAATAGAGAAGAAATCAATATATTTAGATGTAAGCTTTTTACTAGGATATTATTTATCCATGAGATCAATAATATTATAAGTTGAAAGTAAGACTTGATCTCTAATTTTAAATTCTTGAAAATGATGATGTTGATTAGCATATTTTGATTAATAATTCTGTACTTTCATTAATAAGTCTTTAGTATCTTTAATTATATTATTCCAATATTAAATGAATTTATTAGTAGTAATGACTTTATTATCTGTAATAAGTGTTGTAGATGTAATTGGATATTGATCACAATCTAACTCAAAAGGTATATATTTAGAAGAAGCTTGAATTGAATTATTATATGCAAATTTAGTAGCTGCAAGATATTTATCCTAGTGATCTTGATTATAGGTAAAATAGATTCTTAATATTTCTTCTAAAGTATAATTCATTCTCTTAATTTGACTATTAGTTTGTGGGTGAAATACAGTTGACATAGCTAATTTAGTTTCAATTTATTCAAATAGTGATTTCCAGAAATGACTAGTAAATTTGGTATCACAGTCTGAAATTATAACTCAAGGTAGTCTATATAATTTAAATATGTTATTAAAGAATAGTTTAGCAACTTCAGATACAGTAACAGTAGTGTGAGTAGGAATAAAGTATGTATATTTAGTAAGACAATCAATAATAACTAGAATTACATTATGTTCTTGGTGAGTTATAGGTAATTACATGATAAAATTCAAAGTAATTTGTTCTTAGTGTTATTCAAATATTTTTAATAATTATAGAAGTTCTGAGGATGGCTGATTACTAGATTTATTTCTTTAATATTCTTCACAACTGAGAATATATTTACGAATATTCTTAAATATTTTTGGTCAGTAATATGATTTTTATAATTACTCATAAGTTTTATCAATTTCTAAATGATCAGAAATAGGAATATCATGATGTTTCTTCAAAATTTGAGTTCTCAAAGTTTTATCCTTGAGAATAGTAAGACAATTTGTATTTTTCAAATAAAACTTGTTATCTCTCAGAACAATATGTCATTAAGATTATTATTTTGATGTAGATGATTCAGAATTTTGTAAGACTATCTAGATTTTCTTGAAATATTTATCATTCTTATATCCTTGTTATAACTTTTCATTATTGATAAATTGTGCAGAAATTGTAATAATATTATTTACTTGTGGTAAATGAGATAAAGCATCAGTTATTATGTTTTTCTTTTTTGATTTATATTTAATAATGAAATCATTAGCTTGTAAGATTTCCAGTCAGCAAGCTTGACATTTAAAAAGATTATGTTGTGTCTTAATATACTTAAGAGATACATGATCAGTGATGACAATAAATCATTATTCTTCCAAGTAAGATTTTCAGAGATGAATAGCATGTACAATAGCAAGAAGTTTCTTTTCATATATTAGATAGTTTTGTTTAGCTACAGATAATTTATGTAATTTATAAGTGATAGATTGATTATCTTTTTCATGATTTTAACTAAGAATAACTTCTATAACAAATTCAGAGATATCAGTTATAATTATAAAAGGTAATTTAGGATCTGGCAAAATTAAGATAGATATAGTAATTAAATACTATTTTAAATTATCAAATACTTTCTGCTCAGACTCATTCCAAATATATTCTTGATCTTTGTGAAGTAAAATTGTGAGTGATAAAGCAATTGCAGAAAATTTTTTACAAATTTCCTATAGTAACTAGCAAGATCTAAGAATAATTGAAGCTCAGAGATATTTGTTGACTTGGACCAGTCATGAATAGTGATAATTTTGCATTGATCAACTGATATTTCTTGATTCAAAATAAAATGATCTAAGTATTTGATATATTACTTGATGAGTTTACATTTCTTGAATTTGGCGTAGAGTTTATGTTTACAAAGTTTAGAAAGAATAATGCAAAGATGTTGAAGATGTTCTTTCTTAGTATTATTAAATACAAGAATATTATTAAGATAGATAATAATAAATTTATCCAAATAGTTATGGAAAATATTGTTTATAAGAGTTATAAAAGTTACAGGTATATTGGTGAGACCAAAGAGAAATACAAGAAATTCATAGTGACCATATCTTATTCTAAATACTATTTTATGAATATCTTCTTCTTTAATTCTGATTTGGTGATATTCAGAGTAGAGATCCAATTTAGAAAAATATTGTACTTCAGCTAAATAATCTATTAATTTATCAACATGAGGTAAAGGATATTGATTCTTAATTATAATTTTGTTCAAGACATGATAATCAATACAGAGATGAAGAGTTTCTTTCTTTTTATGTATAAATAAGACAGATACTCCAAATGGTGAAAGACTAGAATGAATAAAATCTTTATTAAGTAAGTCAGATAATTGTTTTTTCAATTCATTTATTTTAATATAAGATAAGTAATATGTAGGATAAGATGATGATTCAGAGCCAGGTATTAAATTAATAACATGATCTATGGTGTGTTTTGATGGTAACTCATTAGGAAGTGAATTAGAAAATACATCAGCAAATTCTTTAACTAATTAAGTAGCTTCATGAAAAGTTATTGCTTCTTAATATGTTTCTTTTATAGTGATACAAATTGCAAATAATTCAGTATCAGGTGGAATTTCAGCAAATTATTGTCAAGATATATAAAGTAAGTTGCAACTAGGTGCAAGTTTATCTTTACTAGTATTGACCTTGATTACTTTGTTGCCATAGTGAAATGTTATGGAATTATTATACCAGTTAATAGTGAAATTGGCATGATAAAGCCATAATTTACCAAGTATAAGATCATAGCATTAAATATTAAGAACTTGAGCATTAATATTAGAGATATGATATGTATCTAGCTTTAATTTCTTGATTATTACAGATGAGTTAACTTCTTTTTTATGACTATTAGCAAGTTTCACAGTAATAGAATTCATATTATATATTTGTAAATGATTATTTTTAACATATATTTTATCAATAAAATTTTATAATACTCTATTATTAAGCAAAATCCAGATAGACTTTCCATTAATATAGCCATTGAATTTCAAAAATTTCTCATGATTATCTTCTAGATAAGCAAATTTAATATTATTATTGTATTATATAGTAGTTGTAGTATTATTATTATTTTCAATATTGTTGACCTTGACTTTTCCTTTAGAATAACAATTCTTGACAAAATGATCTGGTTTGCCACAGTTATAATAATTATGAATATTATTATTTCTATTATGATTGTTATTATTATTATTACTATTATTATTACTATATTGATAAGAATCTTTAGCATGATCTAGTTCTATAGGTGTGGAACTAGTATTATTATATGTATTGTTAGAAAAGAAGTTCAGATTTCTCTTATATTTCTGATTATGATTATGATTATTATTTTTAAGAGGATAACTAATATCAAATATAGCTATATCATAATGAATTGCAGATTTTCAGGTATCATTAAAAGTTTCCGGTACTTGATATAATACTTTTATTTTTGTTACAGATTTAAGATCATCAATAAAATATATAACTTAATCTAGTTCTCCTATTTCTTTAATTTGTCCTATAATATTTTTGAATTTAGTACTATACTCTTGTACAGTACTAGTTTGATAAAGTTGACACAGTTAATGATAAAAATATTATTGATAGTTAGGTGATTAGAATACTTTATAGACTTCAGTGAGAAATATTTTCCAGTTTTCAAAGGTAGAGTTTTTTCTAGTAGCATGTATCTTATTTAAATACTAATAAAGAATAGCATCTTCAAGATCAGTTCCAGCATATATGATGTATGTTTGTTCATCTATAATTTCTTATGCACGTAGTATTCCAGTTACTTATAAAATCCAGATATTAATATTCTCATGTGATTCTCCTTTCTATGTTGGAATCTAGAGAGGAATTCTTAATGCAAAAGAGTTATATTATTGATCATTACTATTATTACTAATATTATCAAGAGCAATAATGAGTTATTGCTATTGTTGAACAAGATTAATGAGATTAGCAAGAAGTTATTGAAATTATTCACTTGAGATATCAGGACCAGATATTATATATGTATATGTATGTATATGTGAGTGTGTATATTATGTATATTAATGATGAATAAGCAATATATTATTTACCAATTGAGAAAGTATTAGGAAATATGTGTGTATGTATATATGTGTGTAGTATTAATCTTTTCTATTACTACCAAAGTTATAATCTTCTTATTACGTAAGATAATATATTCAGATAATTTATATAGAAAAATCAGAATATAATATTATATCAAGAAAATTCATACAGAAGATTCAAGATATAAGTGATATAATTGAAATAAAATTTATACAGAAAACTAAATCAAAAGCAGATAAGAGATTATATTTAAAACTTATTCTTTATTCATATGTTTATTACTTATTAAAATTACAGAACAGATATAACATCTTTAAATAATAAATTAATATTACATAAAATTAATAATAAGATAAATAAATTAATAATAGAAAATACTTATATGGTAGTACCTCCAGAAGATGCTTATTCATAAATAAATAAAGAAATAAATGATTATAATTAAGATATATAAATTTAATAATATACTAGCTAAATTAATAGAATAAGAGAAAAAAGAAATTCTACAGTGCAGAACAGCATAAGATATCTAATTTATTATATGAAATACCAAATTTTAACCCTAACTCTAGCATTATATAGTGATGTAATCAATCATGCAACTAATGATAAATCAATGCTAATCTCTATAATAAGACTAGCAGAAGTTAAATTGTCATGCTATTTAATTAATATTTACTAGTCTATATATAGACAAAGCAAGTAAAGAATACTTCTCATAATAAAATAAGAATAACCACATCAAAAAATAAAAATATCCACCATCATAATGCATTTTATTGATCAGATACAGCAAAATATACTCTTCACTTTTCATTATATCCACTTCTCTTTATTAATTTAATAACTCATTAATCTGCTTCATAATCTCTTTATTGATTGATCTATGTCTCTTATACTTTTTGATTACATATTCTGCTGCTTTTCCAGTCAAACTGTGATGATAAGCATCCATTCACCTAAATAACAGCCTAGCAAAAGAACAAATTCTCTTCATAAAAATAGAATCAAATACTTAAGAGACTATTTCTCTGATTTTTGATGATGAGTACTTGCAATGAGATCAAGTATACTTCTTGATCACCTCTCAGTACATCTCAATATAGTTAAATTCAGGGTGAAACTTAGGATAGAATATAATCTAAGAATGGATAATATTATCAAGATCAGGCTAGTTAAGAAAGAATAACTAAAAACAACAAAATTATCTTATGTTCACAAGATTCGATTTCTTGTTGAATCTGATCATGCTGCACAAGAAAATCTAACTGATTGGCCATTAAATAATGTGCATAACAATCAATAACATTAGAATCTGTCTCTTTTTTCTTGTACAAAGTGCACTCTAGCACCATTCCCTCTTGTTACAATCTTCTTTCATGGAGAATCCACTAGATTTTTTTAGGCTGACTGTGTAAGTTGATATTGGATTTTGTCTTCTTGTTATAAACAAAATAATCTTTTTCAATGACTATTAATTGATAGCTGCCACTCCATATCATATCTTGCATTTTTGGAACTGATCCTCCTGAATTAAGATTCATTTTTAAAGCTACAAGAGTATCTTTAGCAAAAGCCATATGAGAAGTAGTATTATCAAAGACAAATATATCCACATTCCCCAGATGTATTCATTTAAAGATGTTTATTGCCCATATGACTTGTTTAAGGAGTTTTCTGGAGTTTCAAAATCCATCTCGGTTGACACCAAGTATTATCATTATGCGTACCTCTTCCTGTTCATCTTTAAGTAGTCCTATTATCTCTGTTAAAAAATCACTCACGTGCATATCAAGACCCAATCCTTTTTTTTGCAATGGCTATTCTTCTTCAGGACCCCATATAGCATATGATCCATCATAAGTATGGAAGGTTGATTCATCATGAGTTATCTATATATACTCTTTTTTATTATTATTCAAATGTGAGAAAGTTCTTATCTTGCAATCTTCATCAAGTCACTTGGACATAAGTTGATCGAGTTCAGCAATCTCTTGAAGAAAAATTTGATGATAGATAATGACATTGGACTATTCATGTCCATCTGTATAGACATCTTTTTGAAGATATTTATACTAAAAACCAAGTTTATGCATCTATCAATGAGCGGTTCAGATCAAGATATGTTAGACAGATTCAACATTCAACTGAGAAAGGATGTACTACTTGAAATATTTCTTGACCATTATTGAATCCACCTTGAACTTCTGAATATGTAGATAAGTAACTAATTAGAGAGAAACCAGCTTATCATGAAGTAGACTTTTGGAGAGAAACCTTTCTTGAGCAGTTGGCTAGATTAATTCCTCTTTTATGCAGATATTTACCCACTTTCTTACATATTTTGCAAGTCATGACCCACTATTGATTACCTCTGAAATTATTTTCACTATCTCAATTTTCTTTTTATTATTAAGCTGCAATCAGAAAAAATAAAGAACTGCCATATAATAAGCAATTTGAGTTTTAGAAAGCATTTTATCAAGTATTACTTCATTCACAAATTTAATCATCTTGCATATATTTTCATCTTCAGTCAACTCTGATTCAGTACTGTTATCACTTCTGACATCTTCGCTAGTAGTATGGAAGAATTGTGAAATTTTTAAACTTCCTACTGCCACTTCCCTTAATTTTTTATTTTTCTTTTGTTGTATCCATTTTGAATTGCCAGTATAAATAGCTGGATACTCTTTTTTCTCAAAACTCATTGCTGCCACTGCAAAAAGCCAATTAATTATAGAATTTCTATTTGTCTCGATATTATCTAACTCGTTATTATTCTCTTAAAGATTATTTTCAAGATCATTATCTTCAGAACTGATATTTTCATATTCCTCGCTTGAATTAAGATCAACAAGATTTTTAGAAGAGAAAATATTTGAAGAAGTGATAATATGTGAGGATTCTTTGCTTGAATCAAGATCAATTAGATTCTCAGAATAAGAATAAGTCATAGATGGGACAACTAGATTCTTGGAATGAGAGTAAGCTGTAGATGGGTTAACTAAATTCTCAGGATGAGAATAAGCTGTAAATGGATTAACTAGATTTTTGGGATATGAGTAAGCTGTAGACAGATCAACAGAAGAAAGAGAATTATGAGAAGAATCAAGAACAAGAGAGAATTTCATATATGCTAGCTGGACCAAGTGAGCTATAAATGCTCTTTCCTATTGGTGTCTTTTAAGCTTTGAAAGTCTTGGCATAATAAGAGAATGATACTCTTAAAATAATAAAACAAACCTCTTAATAATAAAACAATTACCTCAATCTAATAGAATAACCCCTCACAATATAATAAAATAATCCTTCAAAATGCATACTTTTCATAGCATGCAATATTACCAAATGCTTTAAAAAGTATGCATTATTACTGCATATAGCCCAAATTGGTATTATAACAATACCAGCCTAAATTATAATTAATATAATTAATTCTAATTAATAAAATTACAAACACGTGATAAAAGCATGTGCAAAGTTGATGTATCTCTGTGCCAATTTTCCAACTTTATTATAAAAATTAAAAAGTTTGATATGTTATAACTTCTTAAAAAAAAATTAAAATAAAAAATACTCTTACAGAATTATAATTTTACTAAAGATCTATCAATTTGTAAGAGGATTTTTTATAAGCCAATTAAAAATGAATATCTTATGCTATCCTGTATTGTACTAAGAAACTATTTATAGCTAAAATAACTCAAATAAATTGGATGACTTTTCTTGGCATAATCGGATAATTATAGTATAGTAAGTTATATATGATATAGTATATGATGCAGCAATAATCTGCGAGATAAAAGATAAATATAATATAATTATTAATAACTAATCTAATTTTATTACAATAATTAAAGTATTATAATTTAAATATTAATATTTAGAAATATTTATATTAAAAGATATTAAAAGATATTGAAAAATATTGAAAAATATTGAAAAATATTGAAAAATATGAAAAAATATTAAAAGATATAGAAGAATATTAAAAAATATAAAAAAATATTGAAATATATAAAAAAATATTAAAAGATGTAGAAAGATATTTGTAATTGATATTTCAAATATAATAGTTTCATTAAAATTAAAAATGATCTTTTATTATTATTATTATAATAACATAATTTTTTTAATTTCATAATTTTTTAAATTTGGAATTCTCAATTAATTAGTAGATCTTTGAAAGATATTTGATTTTAAATAATATAATTAGTATATTAATTATAAATTTAATTATAATTTAATAATATTTTTGTAATATTTCTGTAATATTTTAGTAATACTTCAAGATTATGAATGAATAATTAGTTCAAAAGTCAATAATAATTCATAAACAGTTCAATAATAATTTAGAAATGCTTCAGAAATAGTTTAGTAATAAATTTAATTTATTTTTCTTATTATCTTTTACTTTTTAGAATATTTATCTTATCTTTTCATTTTATTTTATTATTTATATTATCTTTTAACTTATTATATATATCTTATTTCTTTATTTTACTTATTTATTTATTGATTCTTTATTTTAAAATTTATAATTATATACTATAATAATAAATAAGTTAAGAGTAAAGTTTAGATAGAAATCTGTAAAATTTCAAAGATGTATAAATATCTCTGCTTTTAGATATGAAATAAATATACTTGAATAGCAATAATTCAGTTATTTTTAAAAATACTTGAGTTATACTTATCTTATAATTTTTCTTTAATTTTTGTCTTGATATTTTGCTTTTATTTATTTTTTTTATCATAATAAATTATATTCTGATTATTTATATATTTTTCTTATCTAAAAAATATAGATAATAGATACTCTTTACTTAAAATAAGTTAAATATATTTTATTTAATTTAGAAAATTCTTATAAGCTTTTTCACATATAAAAACTTTATTTTATTTTAATATATATTCTTTGTTTATCTAATAATTAAAAAGATACTATTAGAAAGTTTAGCTAGTATACTAAATCTTTTATTTTTGTTATAGTATTTATTATTTTAGTTTTTGATATCTACTCTTAGTTTAGTTTTTATGTTCACAACTTTATTTTTATTTTATTTTATTTTTGTCTTATGTTAATATAATACTCATAAGTATTAGTACTTAAAAATCTTTAGAATAATCATAATTCTATTTATCTTTATAAATAATTTAGTTTTCACTCTAAAAACTTATTATAGACTATATTCTTAATAAAACTAATCTTTATAAATATAGTTTATAATATTTAGTATTTTTTCTATAGATCTTAAACTTCTAAAAATTTCTTTTTAACTTGTTTTTATTATTTTATTTATTATTTATTTTATATTTTTAAGAATTAGTTACTCTTGAAATATTTATTATCTAATTAATTGAATAGTTTATAAGTATATATTACTCTTTTAATGAACTCCTAATTGATCTATATCTTAATAAATATAATCAAGATAATTCTTGAGAATTCTTATTTCAAATTGAATTATATAATTACTATTCTTATTATTTTTTTGCTAATCAAAACTTAGATAGAAGATTTATAAATTTTCTTATCTAAACTCAAGATTATCATATAATTTCTCACAACAGACTCTTACAGGAATTATTTGATAATATAGAATAACAAAATCTTATACCTAATTAATTTTGAAGAGAAATTATCAAGTTATTAAATATCTTTATATTTGATATAAAAATTACAGTTAAACAACAAATTTATCTAGTTAATAATATTCTCTTGATTTCTGAAGAAATAAATAATTTTAAAACTTTCTCAAATAATCAGTCAACTGAATCAGAATATGAAAATAGTGATTTTGAAGATTTAAAAGAACTAATAATTATAATTGAAGAAATTAAATCTCAAAAATTCTAATTAAAAGAAGAAATAATCAATACTTTTAATAATAATAAAGATTTTTAAGATCTGTATTAATATCTATAAATATTATTTTAACAAAGAGAAATAAAATAATAAAAAATAAAATAAATCAAGAAAATTATAAAGATCAATTAGTAAAGTTACTAGTAATCAATATAATTCAAGATTTAAAGTAATTAAATAGTAAAATTACTATTAATTTAAAAAGATTATTACTAAAGAAAAAGGTAAAAACTAAACTAAATAATAAAATATTTAATAAAAAGGATATGACTTATTTATAGTAGAGATCTTTTACTCTTAAAATAATAAAACAAATAAAATAAAAGTATAGCTTATTTATAGTAAAGATCTTTTACTCTCAAAATAATATTAAAAATCAAAAATTAATAAAATGTTATAATCCAAATCAAAATCAACTTTTTATTTTGTATAGTTAAAGGAATAAAATCAAGTAAGAAAAAGAATATTAGTATAATCAGAAAAGAAATCTTTTAAAAAGATTATTATTATTATAATAATAAGCTTTATAATTATATTTTTCAAATAATTTAATTCAAAACTATTTATTTCAAGTTAAAATAGCAGATTTTTTTATATATTTTTTAAATATATAAATTATTATAGTATTACTAATTAATACTATTTAATATACATATTATTATTATAGAGTACTAATAATATTGTTACCGTAGTAGCATAAAAATCCCTAGTTCCTTAATCTTTTCGTGGTTATGCAAAATCACATTTTCTTATAACTTTTACATTTTATAATTATTTCTATATTTTT
>CAJVPS010002935.1:0-11175 GCA_910591765.1 Ambispora leptoticha
AATAACATATGAAACATAAAATATTGCATTTTTTATTTTTTTATTCGTGTGATGCAAAACTTTTGGCAGCCACTGTATAAGAACTTTTTTTTAACAGAGCCACCAATTCGTTATAGAAAGAGTCGACTGTATATACAAACAGGTATTTTTCCTCGTTCTAGGAGACGCTATTGGGAATTCTTTCCCGGTCAATCTCAACAGTAATATGACCAAGGATGACATTTGACAGAAGAACACACTTGCGAAGAGAGCGCGAAAAAAAATATGCCGAGAACATTGCACAACCTAAAGGTGTAAAATTACCATCATATGATGCCATGGAAAAATGTTTCAGCTAATAACTCGCTAGTACTCCCAATGTTTTACCTCTCAAACAAGGAATCGGTTATCTCATTTTTGCTATATAATAAAATATCGAATTTGGTCTGATGTCATATTTTTTTCTCATGTTAAAGCAACAAGACCATACACAAGATACAGTATCTGACATATATATAGTATCCAGGATCTTATTCAAAACTTATACTATTTAAATTAAATAGTTCCTGTGGTATTACATGTGGAAGACTATATTTGGGGGTGTAGCTTCATATATTCAAAATTGAATATTGGTGATATCTTTGTGAACTATATCGACAATTAAAAATTGTGACTTGATGAATGGTTGATGCAAAAGCTCATGATTTAGCCAAAAACAAGAATATATCCAAGTATTCATAAATATCAATTTTCGCATAACGACTACCTTGAAAAACAGCAAAATTTTACTATTTCTCAACGAATTGAATATAATTATTCATTGCAAATATAGATGAAAAACTTCTCTGTCATTTAATTTACAACTGTTAAAGAGTGTGAAACATCAACTAATTCAATTCTTATAACAGGTCTTGGTTTGCAGAATCAGCGTGCTAATTCAAATTCAAATCTATGTTCGGCAATCAATCCAGCGATCATTTAATGTTGCGAAAATCAAATAGTTCAGATAATTAATTCTTGAATTCGAGAAATTACAAGAAAAAAAATTTGAAATTGGGATTGTAGAAGAGGGAGAAAATCTCGAAAGTGATAATGGAATTGATTCGTGAAACTGATATTATGAGCAGGCGGGGGAAATAATACGTGAAACTAAATAATAATATCATTATCGTTTAGTATATTACATTTAAGACTTTTGAAAATTAAATAATAGTGAAAAGTATCCAGGTCTAATTACAGAGGATATTATTTTGAGGGATACTATATACAGTGCCAAACGGTAATTCTACCTTATAGTTCGAAATCCCGAACGAACGAAATACCGAATGAACGGAATCCGAAAGACCGAAATCCATCCTAAAATGCATGAAATAATAAAATTATCACGATCTTTCGAGATTTTGATATTCGGGATACCGTTCATTCGGAATTTCGATCATTCGGGTTTATGAACATTCGGGATTACCCTATAGCTCAGATATCTATTGATGCGGTTAATTGGTATCCATTTATAATTAGATAAAACCTTTAAACGGCCAATGAAAGTGAAATGCCTAAAGTATGTTTATATACTAAATTGGTTTGTCTATCTATGGTGCAAATTTCCTCCGCAAGAACGAAATGAAACGATGAAAATATTATTGAAATGCACTCAAAGGAGGGAAATGAGATCGAACCAACATCCGTTGATTAAGCCACGAGTGCCCTAGCCATGGCGAAAAAAATCACGGTTCATGTGATTTTTAAGAATAAATCAGCGTAGCCAAAAAATGACTTTTTGTGGCTGTGATGTGGCTCAATATTATTTGCCGATTTGTCATTTTTGAATCGAATTGTCAAAATCAAGATATAACTTTTTATTAAGACAATGCATAACGATAATATTGATGCTTTAATTCTTAATGACGAAAATAAGAAACCTATTTTTGTGATCGTCCGGTTTCTTATTTTGATATCAAATCTCGTGATCATATGATACATGTAATTAGATGAACCGAATGATGGTAAATTGCGTCCAAAATAGAAATACGCAAATTTTTTGATCAACCCGGCAAAAATAAATATAAAAAATATCAAAGATTTTCTTATTGGGGTTTTTTATTTTCGGTGCTTGTCATTTTCCTACTCTACATTACATGATGAAAATGGTAACTAAAAAAAAAATTGATATGAAATTTTGTTCCAAAAATCGATTCAACTTCATTTAAATTAAGTTCATTCTTGTAAAAGTGTCATAGATACATTATTATTAAGTATCGAATTTAACGTTTGTTGTGTTATTTGTACAAGATTATGATGTTTTATGACTTGCTGTTGTATTAATATGCGAATAATAGTTTTTTTATGTTCCCATTTAATTGAGTGACTACAAACCGACATAAATGTGATAAAATTCCATTATTATAACGAAAATCTTCAGAAAACTCTTGTGCGCAACTATATGCAGTTATTCGTTTTTCATAAAATTTTTATTCATAAAATAAGATGGAATAACCATTCAATAACTATAAAACGATTTTTTATAATACATATGTATATATCTATAAAAATACCCTTTTATCCCGATTTATTCCATTTTATTCCGTTTTGTCTCGAAATTCCGTTTTATACCGATATCATGATATATCAGTGTCCCCATCCAATAAATTAGCACTATAATCTGACGTTGAGATTATTACAATTGGATGGATATCTAGATCAGGAATTTGAAACATATAATTCTGGCTGAAATTAATAACCGCTACACCAAAATTCTATAATGTTGGCAGATCAGTTGATATACAAGTTCTATATTAAGAATTCATATCAATATCGATAATTCATATCAATATCGATAATTCATATCAATATCGATATAAAGTGATTTACGCGAAATTTTTAAAAAAAACTTAAAAATCCAGTAACTTTAGAACGCGATATATTGACGTCACCATAATGATTTGTTAATATATCGATATATATATGTTTATCACATGATTTTTAGCTAATCACATGACTATTTAAAAAATTTTCTTCGTTTATTGATGGGTTTGCAACGGTGTGACTGTCGTGTATAGTATGAGACATAATAAGCTAAAAGAGAAGTTAGATGCTGCTACGGACAAAGAGAATAAGAAGTTCTGGCGAGCGCAAGTGGA
This sequence comes from Ambispora leptoticha, assembly GCA_910591765.1. Taxonomy (NCBI): domain Eukaryota; kingdom Fungi; phylum Glomeromycota; class Glomeromycetes; order Archaeosporales; family Ambisporaceae; genus Ambispora; species Ambispora leptoticha. The sequence continues at coordinate 3,117 of CAJVPS010002935.1, forward strand.
AGTCACGGGAAGCAGATGTGAAGAAATTGGTAGAAAATTTATGTGCTCTTCAGACAGGTAACGACTTTGTGACTCGGGCGTTTGGGACATAGAGTAGTGTGTACATAAGTTAGAGTAGACATAGTAATATGGGTTGTAATATATCTCTCTCATATCACAAATTTGGTATATTAGATCTGGAAGATCCTGAAACGCTTAATGAAGAAGCAGTTTTCAATGGAATATCTTGGACGGAGATATCTTCATTCGCGATTACGATGCCGTCTGATAATGATAAAAGCAATCAAACAGATGAAATAAAGAAGTTTCTAGAATTTCTCATTCCATTAACTGAATTCGACTTTTATGACATCCGCAACTCCTCGATCTGTTATCCTAATGCAAAGATCGATTTCATTATTGTGCGCAAGGATGGTATCATTTATGAACAGATTTTGGTAACAGTGATAGAAGAAAAAAGCACGACAAGTCACAAAGATGCGGTGTGTCAAGTCTGTGATAGATATATGGGAATTTTGAAGCAGCAACGGTTAAGAAAGCTTTGTTTTTGGCATTGTTCTGGATTGCCGATATGTAAAAATTATAAAGACAGTTCAAAGTAGCGCACCGGCCTTTTACATTACAGAACTGGACTCTTGCTCCTAATGGAACACCAGGTGAGAAAGGATATAGTCTTTTGGTCAGATTGTTGAAATCACCTTCAGCCTGTTTGGGATTTATACCATGTTTAATTCCAAACTCGCCTTATCTGTTTACAAGAATGGACAAAATGTGTGAATAGATAAATAAGGCAATAATTTTAAAGGAAGAGTATGGTAATTATCCCTCTATCTGCCTCGGAATTAGACAAAAGGATAGAATGACTCACAATGAGACGGTGGAATAGGCTATTAAACTTGGTGGAAAATTCAGATCGCCTACATCATGAACAAGCAGATTACATGGTGTTGCTAATTTAGTCATGTCAACAGGTTCTTCTTATGCACTTTTGTTATATTCACGTGGTATTCTTATAACCTCGGCATTAAGTATGACTTAGAATGATAAAAAGTTTGACAAATTGACAGAGTGGATTTGGCAAAGTTGATATTGGTTCCCAGTATGTGCAAGAAATAATGCATAGCGACTGTTCTAATGATAACTTAATAATCGATTCTACTGATCGTATACGAATTATTGACTGGTATATCATGTAGAAGAGGAGAGAACAACCAGAAATCATTCACGGATTATTTCAAATCAAATGTCTCACATGAATATGAGGAAAAGGATGATTTCGAATCACTATTTTATACGTTTATTTATCTAGTTGGGAAAGCCATCATTCAGAAGAAGCTTCCTTGGGACAGTCATCACACCATGTTTATAATATCAAATGCATACTCGGTGCTGGATATTATTATACGTTTTGATAACATAGTCAATGATTTGCATGACAACACTTTTTTTAAATTCCTTATAATGTGAATCATGAATTTTTTTCTAATAAATACTACCATAAATGATACAACCTTGTAGGTGAATGTCAATTTATTAGCTTTTGATATAACAGGTGATTTTCTGTTAACAATATGTTCAAGTACTGTGATTAAATTGCGATAATAATAAGGAAAGTAGTATAAATTGTCATCTCAAAGGAGAACACATTATAATTTATGCGCATATAGTAGAGATAATAATGATAATAATAATAATAATAATAATAATAATAATAATAATAATAATAATAATAATAATAATAACGTGAAAATTTGTTTTCTTAGTAATCTCGAAATTACAAATCGTGTGTTCGTATTAATTACATAAACGAGTACATAGCTATATATCTGGTTATAATAATATTCGTATTGAACAAAGTTGTTTTTTTCTCCATTATTCCTTCATTCAATCGTATAGTTCGATTAGTAATATTATTGTACGTTGATAGTGGTATACTGTACATGTATGATATATAAAGTAAACCCAATATATTCATTAAATATGTGTACAAAAAAAAAGAAATAATAAGAGAAAGAAAATAAGTATAAATTTATAAATTTATATTATACACCGTTATATGTATATTCGCAGCTGAATAATTTTATCTGGAGACCAAAGATCAACTATCTTAGTAAAGTCTCGAGTTATTAATGATTTTCCGTTTCAAACAGAAATCTCGGTTGTGAAAAAGAAAGTCAGCAGTTAATCAAGTGATCCCCAGAAAATTGGATGATTTCATGTGACAGATTTTTAGGGTTTAGATTGGAATCCCACTTTGTGTGTTCTAGATTCTAGTTTAAAAATAAAAAAAACCTGTTCTTTTTATTATAGAAACAATGTGTTTATCGAGATTAAGTTTGATGATCGACGTAATTAAGGGGTAATTTCAAACGATACAACGACGTACAATAGTACATTAGAAAGCTAAAATCTCAAATTTTAAAAAATCAATGTCAAACCTTCAAAGATTAATCAATATTGTTAAAGAAGATTGACAACAAGCAGTTGCTGAAATTATCAAAAAATTTAATACTGCTATGACTGTAACTGTTAGTGAAAGAACTCAATGACGTACTCTTCATGAATCTGGATTTTTTGAGAAAACCTTATAATATATCTTGTGGAAAACCATCAAAAATGATTAAAAATGGTGTTTAGAAAGAAAAGATTGGATTAATGAATGAGAATTAGTAGTTTTCAAGATACTTGATATTCCAAAATGATTCTCAGCAATGGGTTTGCACCAACCACATGAAAAATATGATGTTGAATGTCTTCTTCCTACTATGAAATCAGGTAATGGTATGGGGATGTTTTACTCACTAGAAATAATAGAACAGAATCTTCTGCCATTTCTCATCTTTTTCAAGATGATAATACTCCAGTTCACAGATTTGGTCCAGCTAAGTCAATGGAAAGAGGAAAATTTAATCACTTCACTTCCATGACCCGCCCAGAGCCCTGATCTAAATCCAATTGAGCATTTATGGAAAGGCCAATTCGTAAATGTCCAAAGAATTGATGAATGTACTTGCGAAGGAATGGGAAGCAATTGAACCAGAAATTTGGTTGAAAGTATGCCGAGAAGAGTGCAAGCTGTAATTGATGCAAATGAGAATCCAACCCGATACCAAATTATGTATATTTTTATTGTAATTTATTTATCATAAATTTCATGATCTATATTTGCTACTTTTGTTTACCGAGTGTGCATGCATTCTATTGTTATATTGTTATCCAGAATTTTTTTTTATGGGATGTTTTTGTGGAGTGATACATGTGATTTCTTTGGAATCGGGAAATAATCAGCATGCAGATCACGAAAATAGGGTTTAGATGTTTTTTCCGGTTTCTTTTGGGATTCGGGAAATAATCAGCAATGCAGATCACGAAAATTTGGGTGATTTTAATTCATATTACTCTTACAATAAAAAATATAATATCAAGTTGGAAACCCATTTGCGCCAATTACAGCTTTCACTCTTCTTGTCTTGACATACTTTCTTTCCATCACTCTGCAAAGTGCATCTATCAATTCTTCTTGATTTTTGGGATGAGTTGGTAGTGCACGAATTCGCCTTACCAAAAACATCCTATAAATGCTTAATTGGATTTAGATAGGACTGACTCTAGGCGGGCTATGAAAGTAAAGTGATTAGATTTCTCGAAACCTGCCGAATCGCTCCGATCCATGCGACGTTGTATCAACGTGTAAATCGGGCGATACTTTCTGGGGGCACTGCACATAATTAATACCAACGTGCTTTTCAATTGCTGGATTATAATGATAGTTGGTCCTGCGTTTTATGAACACATGCACAAAGCGTATGCAAGTATAGAAAATTTGTGTAAATAAAAATTTTTCCCCCAAGACGAATCCAGATTTCAACAAGTGCAGGATGCATGTAAAAAGAATTGTTTTCTTATAGAGGTGTGACTGCATATATATATATATATATATATGCACACTCGAAATTAGAGAGAATGTTTACACGTATGCAACCGTGCAATCTAGAAATGCGTTAAAAAAATCATATCTCAAAAACAAGCTTTCTGCATATACTTTTTTGGAGACGTGTAGATTTTTATTACAAAATAAAACTTAATTATTTTACCTTTCGGACCTTCCGAAATATTAAGTTATTGCGACTGTAATTGATCATCATTGCGAATCTTAATATAAACGTGCGAGCGCTAAGTTTATTAACTGCAGGAAAATAGGTTGATTTTACTCAAAATGGGGAGGGAACTTTATGTAACGTTTTACGGTACCTCAGAAAAGTATTCAGGCCCTGTTTTTCAAAACCTGGAGAAAGGGATGAAACACACGTGTATATTGTTATTTTGTGAAGATACGAAGCATCAACGAAAATTTACGTATCATTAGCGAAGCAAAATTAATTGCACGAAATAAAGAGACAGATTCTGTTTTACCCTAAAATTAGGGTAGTTTTACATATATTTATTTTTGGTTTTTTTTGATGCTTTTTAATTTTGTGCGAAAAAATAAGAGAGAAATAACTTCGAAATAATACATGAATTGATTATGCACTGGTCAAATCATAACTTGACATAACGAAGAAATCTTGAACATTTTACGGAATTTATGAGCAGAAGGAATCTTTAAATCAGAATAATATTATTTCAATTGATTCAAATGGGTGGATATAATATATAACGTTATATATCAATGGGATGATGTGAATATGTACATAATATCGAAATAATTAAAACATAAGATGATGAAAAATTAATTAAAATATATACATCTCGTACTTTTGTGGGTTGCTTGGTTGGTGGCGATTTTGTAAATAATTTTTTTCTTATAGCTGGCCAGAACTAGAACGATTGAACACGATAAATTTGATTTTCGGTAGTTTCAGTAAAAGAACCAGCTGGTTATTTGCTGACAGCATCGTTGTTGCTGCCATTGTCGTTATTTTTGCACCCTTTGACAAGAATGTGTCGTTTTAATGCATCTTTTCGGCTAAATTGTTTCTCACAGTATAAACATGGATAAGGTTTCACCGCCAAATGAATCCTTTTATGGCGTTTCAAATCATGATTTCTGTTGAAACCTAAAAATAACCAAATGGTAAGTAAATATCGGATGATTATTATGCTGGGAAATGATGATGCATTCCAAAAAAAAAAAGAAGCTAGTTACTTTGTGGACATTGATCGCATTTGAAAGGACGATCATACAACGGTAATCGTGAATAGTAGCTTTTTGGTGGTCCGCTGTAAGAAAATTGTGGTCTTGTAGTAACATTATTGTTATTGATCTTGCTAGAATTAATAGATCTAGGCGAGGAGGTTTTTTGTGATGAAGTCGAGTTACCATTAGTTGTAGCAGTATTTAGATTTGGTTTCGGAAGTGTCCAGCAAGATTTAATCATTGGTGCATAATGATGAGGTGGTGATGTTTGCTTATTCGTACTTAATGTCTCAGATACAGTTGATTGTATTGGAGAAGTAGTTGTCAATGGACGTAAAAGATTAATTGGTGGGTTTATTAGACCCGATGTATTTAAATCATAATTGTTACTTGTATTATTGTTAACGTTAACGAAATGTTGTTGATCAGATTGGCACATCTGATGTGGTTGCTGTAATTGTTGTTGATGATACGTATATCGCTGAGGTATGAAATTAATATTGGCAGTAAAATTTGCATTGGTCTGCGATGATGATAATAATAGAGGAGGATTCGTCCCAAAGTTATTCATTTTTTGAGATGCTGAAGAATTACATCCTGAATTATTGTTTGTGGTGTTGTTGTCATTGTTATTAGTATTATTATCATTATTAGTAGTATTATTATTATTAGCATTAGCATTATTATTGTTGTTGTTGTTGTTGTCGTCGTTTTCGTTATCAACAGCCGCCGCCGAAGAGCTAGAGGAATTTAGATTTGTATTGATAATATAATTTTGATTCAATGGATTATTTGGATGTCGAAATGGATAATAATTACTCGAATGCGAAGATGGGGCGATAATCGAAGATGACAGAGAAGGCGCATTTGGCATTGTTTGAAAGTTATAATATGGAGGTTCAACAAACGAGGGTGTTGTATTCGAAGTTATCAAATTATTTGATGAATTTGTCGCCCCAGTCGACGTGATTAATTGCCAAAGATTATTTGTCATGTTATCCATACGTGTGCTGTTAGATGATGGTTGTTGTTGTTGTTGTAATGTCATTAAATTATCATTAAATGATCGCGTTTTCGTCGTATTTATTGCCACCAAATTTGTAGGAGCGTGAGAGTTTGTATTATTATTATTATTATTATTATTATTATTATTATTACTCTTATTATTGTTATTTATGGTTGACGACATTGTAATATTAATACCCGGAATATTTTGATATATTTGTAAATGTGGTTGCTGTTCTCGTTGTATTGATAACTCTTTGCTTTCAGTCTTTTCTTGTCCTCTTTGTTGTTGTTCTATCACTTTTTGCTCTTGACAAATTTCAGAAACAGCTGTTAGAGGGGAAGACGAAGTTTGCAAGTGCTCTTCCTGTTGCAGATTGATAGAAGAAAAAGTTGGAAGACTAAGCGAAGAGGAAGAAGATGGTAGCTGACGAAGAGTTGTATCAACAGCGGTGTTTGCAGCTGTACTATTCATCCCGGCATAAATCAAGGTACTTGTAGTAGAAAAAGAATTTTGTAACATGGGAGAGCACGATCGTGTAATCTTATCGTTATCGTTGTCGAAATTAAGAGAAATGTTCGAAGATAGTGACATCAACGACATGGAAGAAGATTGGTCAACACCATTCATTTTCAAATCGAAGTATTTTAAAAAATCGGTTGAATAAGATAGATCGGTCGAATATAACAAATCGGTTGGAATCAAAAAGTAGGGTAATTGTTCAAATTCAAAATAACTTGATATATCATCAATGTCTAGTGGCGGTTGTTGAGAGTAATCTGGAAAAGTGATAGTGGATGGCATGATTAACGACGAATAGAACGATTTGACAATGAGACTATATTTAACGAAGATTTCAAGGAAAGAAGTCCTTTATAATCATTAATGTGTCGCATCCATCAATCACGATCTCCTTGCTGTCTTCTTTTTATATACATATATAAATATAAAAAAAAAATATATATATATATATTATATATATTATATGAATTTATATAATGTCATGCAGCGTGTGACAAAGCATAATTGCATAATTGGGAATAGCCTGATGCTAACATACGACTAAAAGTTTTTGTTTATTTATATTGTCATTTAATATGCATCAGCGTTTTTCCGGTCTGTAAGGGCGCTGACATTATTAATCACGTAATAGTGTATTAGTCTAAAAAAAAAATTTTATATTAAATATGAAAGCATATTATCCCGGCGTTGGCCAATTTAAAGATCATAAGCCATTTTTCATAATAAATACGATTTATAATAAAATTGAATATGATTTGATTGAAGAAACCAATAATAAGTTCTAATGAAATTCATTTTTTGTAGTTCAAACCGAAAATTCAAATAGTAATATTAAGCTCTATGTCATGCTCATTTAGTAAATTGTAAAAATCTTAATAGTATTAGAAAATTGAATAAGACAAATAGATAATACATAGCAAAGTTCAATTATTCAAATGCTCACTTATTCAAATTTTCAAATTGCTTACAGTCAAAGCTCTATATAACGATGGATCGGCTCAGGCTCAAAAAAAAATCGTTTAAAGAGAGCGTTAAATAGAAGATCGCTATAAACAAATGCTTTTCATTATAGTCAGGGTTTTTTCGAAAGTTCGTAATAAGCAAATCTCGTTATATAAAGGAATCGTTATATAGAGCTTTGACTGTAGAGCTTCTCAAATAATAACTGAAAAATTCAATCATTTAGAAATGGAATTAAGAGCTTTAAATAACTGAATTTTATTATATAAAGGGAATATTATAATAAGAAATTTTTTTCTTACATAATAAATTTTTCTTTGGTATAGTGAGCTTTCATTATAGTTATATACATCATTTGACCATTGCGCCACAATGGCTGATCCAAATCACGCGTTTAATGATTCATTCGAAAGCTGAAGAGCACGAGATGATTT
>CAJVPS010002936.1:0-11171 GCA_910591765.1 Ambispora leptoticha
TATTGATCGACGAAATTATAAATTAATTAACGGAAAACTAACTGGGAAACAACCCGTGATCGTACAGTCTCACGGATTACTCGGTAGATCCCTCACATCTATTCCACCGGTAACAACATACATGCATGTATGTTTTTTCCGTTGTTGACAAGAATAGCATAGACAATAATTCAAAAATACCCACAATTCATTCAAGTTAATAAGTTAATAAATAAATTTGTTGGTGCATATCGTGTTCTATCATAGTATTATGTTCGCGCGTACTCTTTATAACAAATGCATAATACATGTATCGGCATTATTTCAAGACATTTCATGTTGGGATAACCAAAAAAATCCACAAAGTGGTAATGTTTAAAAATTTTATCATTAATTCTTTATTAATTTAATTGATATTAATCGATTTCAAAAATGCTGAATTTTTCTTATACCGATATGAAATTTTAACACGAAGATACATTTCTTTCTAATAATGACAAATCTTTTTTAGAGTTAGGGGACAAAGAACTGACCTCCCCCCTAGATGAGATTTTTATTATATTTGATTGGCTAATTATTTTGATCATGTGGAAGGTGAGATTTTTTGAGATCCTCCCTCCCCCCCCCCCTCAATAATTACGTGATATATGTCTGTCCCCTTAGTGTAGGGAATCACTAAAGCCAGGTGGTGAATTATATTGAAATCCAGATTAATTAAATCCAAATTAAGTAATTTCGGATTAACATTAGACCACATGTTTATTTGGCCGGGGTGATTGGGTTTGTGTATCTGCAAGACGTTATTTTACTTGACTGGGAATGGGAAAGGGTTTAATATTTTACAACATTACATTTTATATTACGCGCTGCATTACATAAGAACCACGTCTATGAACAATTCGGCGCTACTATAAGAAATAACCACTTCACTGCATTACACGAGAACCGCATCTAACTATTCTACACTACATTATAATAGTCATTACGCGCGTTGTACACATTCCCAACATTATACACGCTATAAGAACGATAAGAAAGAACATCCAAATCTTCATACTTTTCAATTAAGGCATCTGTTCCTTTCGTTTTTTATTTTTTAATTTTTTTTAGGTGACGTTGAATTATCACCTGAGAGAATCGGGTTCGTTTTTCTTTTTTTTTTTTGCTGCGCCAAAAAATCATCTGAAATGGAGCCAACAACGTTAATCAACATAATATTGACAATCCGTTCGAAGTTCCTCAAAAGGAGTTTCACGAAGATTGGTGGTCGCTCGTCTCCAATGTATGGGTTCGGTACAATCATTGGGAATGCGAAAACAACAACTCCCGGATCGTTTACGCATGTCGTTTTACCAAGCACAACGAATCTAGCACAAGGAAAGGAGATGTTTCTGTCGAGAAACGGTGGAGAACCAGTAAACGTGTTGGAGGTCAGTGTGACGCCAAAATAAAAGTTACACACCTCGCTGCAACTAGGATGACGTGGATCGAACGTTACAAAGACACGCCTAACCATGCGCATTCGATTGAAGATAGCGATAGGATGAAACGGCCTGAAGCAATCAGACAATTAGTAATCGGCGAGGCAGATAAACCGTACTCGCCACCATCGATTGTTCATACAGTGAAGGAGTTCGCTGAAAAAAAACACCTCGGTGCTCTCGCTCAAAACCTACACCGAACGGAGGTCGCGAACCTTCAACGAAAATTATGCGAACCGTTAATTGCTGTGAGTGCGATTTGGAACATGATCTTCAAAACGCGCTCAAATTTTTGATAAGGAGAACTATAAAGTGGCGCATTTTGCGTTCACACATACACACATAAAAAATATTCTGCAGCAACTATCTCGAGGTTTCTGCTTCGCTAATACTGGACAACTGGAGAAGTTGCAACGTTTTGGTTGGCTGGCGTTGATAGACTCAACGCATGATACTAATAAACATTTATGGCGCCTTTTTACTCTATACATTCGTGACAGCTACGGCTGTTGGGATTCTGGTGCGCACTTCCTTGTTAACACAGAAAACAGCCACATTGTGGCTAAAGCGTTGAAAATAATTCGTGGTTTTACACCATCCCCGGTATTTTTTATGTGACCAAAGTAATGTCGAAATCGACGGCATTATGACCGCTTTCCCAGGCATCACTCACGGTGAGCAGAGCTGCGACGAAATATTATGTACGGTGCATGTAATGCGTACTTGGTTGCAAAAAGTATATCACCCGGCGACGCGCAACCAATTGGTGCTTGCGATGCATAAAAAGACAAGAATCGGTTGCGAGGAGATAATTCAAAATGCGGTTGCCGCTTGTTCTATTCCCGAAATCATTAGATACGTTAACCGCAATTATGTTAAAAATACGGAAAGATGGGCGCTTTGGGCGCGCCAGCATTCACCTCTGTTACTGCAAGTCACGTCCACAAATCCGCTAGAATCTTTTCATAGTGAATTAAACCGAATAATATCAAAGGAGTATGGCCTAATAGGTACGTTAATTTTTTTCTCGCAGATGATAATTTAAACTTTTATTTTATTGATATTCATATCAATATTCTTATTAATATTCTTATTACGCATTAGATTTTTTTTTCCCCTTAATTCACGTTCCTTTATTTGCTGCTGTCATTTTTGGATCGTCTTTTCTTTCCACCAGAATTAATTCTTTCCTTCCATCGCCGATTTTAATTATTTATGAACCGCGGAATATTGACACACTTCCCATCACTATTCCCATTATTAATTTCTTCTCTTTGACATTTTAGGAGCAATCCACAAGATTGTTGAATTAGATAAAAAAAAGTGGCTCGAGTCGGAAAAAGCTGCGTTTAATTTCCGCAATAAACATATATCCATCGCTGATCTTGATGACGAGATCCTCGAAGAAGTCCGCAAATTCCCATATCCAATCCAGAAGCTGATCGCGAATGAAGCCTCGGGTATGAGCGTGAGGCTTGCGAAAGGAAAGCCGCCACCGAATCTAACATCTCCAAAATGCAATTGTGAATTTTTTTCTCGCTATATGATCCCTTGCCGACATATCCTTCAGCAGCACCCGAAAAACTATTGACGATAGATATTTGGGAAGAATTGCAGTCGATATTCGCGGAGGCTGGTTTGAGATATACGAACGCCGCGAGATAATTGAAACGCTCGAACCTGCTCAGACTCCGGCGGGAAGAGAGGCAGAAGCGCGAAGATTACAAGTAAGATAACTTATGGAAAGGGCGCGGGATCGCCATTGGAAGGTTGAAGAATGGCGGTAATACGGATGCAACGAAAGCATTTGTTGCATCTTTAAATGCATCTTTAGATCATTTTTTCTCAATTTATGAATTATAGTCAGTCTAGGCTTGTTACTTAAAATTATTTACGGTACGCATAAGTTTCATTATCGTTATGTACTATTGTTTATTTAATCCGGTTAATGAAAATAAAAAAAAAATTAGCTTTTTTTCAAAGCAAAATAACAATCGGGCTTATACGATCGTTAGTTTTCTTTCGTGGTCGTGTATCTTTTCTTTTGCGTTGCGCGATTGTGTAGCTACTGTTACCGAGTAAACCGTGAGACTATACGATCACGAGGTTCTACAAGGTATAATTTCCGACAACACTCGAGGGGATCGATGTTGTATCGCGGTGAGCCACCGGGGCTATCGAGACGCGATACAACATCGGGGGGAGCGGGTAGCTCCTGGCGGGAGGCACCCGTAACGGGCCCGACGCCAGGAGCGTAGGGAGCGATTTTTATCTATTAAATCCTCTTGTCGAGTTGCCCGATCGACCTTCTCTTCAATGGTGTCGTTAGTTCCTACTTAAGAAGGTAATTCGTTGGTCGCAATGTCGTGATTTTGTTGTTATTTTTAGTAATCTTATGGAAGAGTGTATATTTATTTATTTAAAGTTAATAAACTTTTATTTTATTTAAAAGATTCGTTACAAAATGTGATTTATTTATTAACTTCTATAGCTTCTATTAAACTAATTCTAACGCTTTTTCTACTCTAAAGTCTTCTCTATTTATAGTTGAATTTTCCTCCCACTTTTCTCGTCACGATCCCACTCTTATCACGAAGCCAAGACTGATGAATCATTTTTATTCGGGATTTATTGTGTACTCTATATCAAACCATCCTCTCCAACGATGCATCAATTATGGCTTGATGCATCGCTGCATCCGGTTGCATATACTACCAATATAACGCGGATCACATGTTTATATATCATATGATTTGTGATCTATTGATCTGGATCGGATTTTATATCACGTGTAACTACACGGCTTTAACGGACCCCTTAGTGTAGTTATACAGTGGGCCCGCACCACTCAAGTCGTTGATCTTAAATCACAAAATTTGCAATCACGAAAGTAACGACGAACATGCAAATGATGAAATACGCATCAGCAAACACAACTTAAGCTACCTATAAAAAACGACCGGACATTATTATGCCCAACTATGGGCAATAATCATTAATTCGCAGAAATGATGGCGCATTTCCCAAATAAAATTTTATTCAAAACAAATATAATTGAATAATAAAAACATAAAACATTACACTACCACTTCGTATACCCCTCCCCCCCTCTTCCCCTTGCTTTGATCACATCCCTAATCCTCTCCAGCATCATGTTAACCAGATCAAAACAATGATCTGTTTCGATGTCATTCCAACCTCCTCCAACCTTTCCCAAAGATCATTTTTATTAGAAATTACGCACGAAGACAAAGATCAACATCATGTCACAAATTTTCAATTGGAATTAGATCAGGGAATTGTGGCGGCCATGTTAAAATGGAGATATTATGATTTTCGAATCATTTTAATGTTTTGCCAGCAACATGTTTAGGATCATTATCCTGCTGAAAAATAAAATCATTAGATGTTAAATTATACAAATCTAATGATAAAAGAAGTTTGTTTGAAAGAATCTGTCAATAATATGTGCCATTCATTACTCCATCAATCCTATGAAGATAGTCAGTGCCATTAATATTAAAATAACTCCATACCATTATATTACCACCATCAAACTTGACTATAGGTTGAATGTGCGCACTTTGTAATGGCTCATTTTTTTTTCTAGCAGTATTAGTATCCATCAGATCCAAATATTTGAAATTTTGATTCATCTGATCACATAATATATAACCAATCATCAATTATCTAATTCTTGTATTTTTTTGCAAAGCTAATCACTTTTCACAATATTTGACAGATAAATATAGCTTTTTTCTTTTAACTCATGCCACCATATCCTGTCTAAGTAATACTCTATGTATAGTATTAATTTTTTCATTAATTAATAATGATTTTTGTAGTTAAATCATATTTAAATATTCACGTATCTTAATTTACCAGACAAGAGTTTATTCATCACATATATTAAGTTTTTACAGACAGCCCAATTTAGGTTTATTTTTAATACTATTTGTTTCTTCATATTTTTTTTAAGTCTTGTGATAGTCATATGGTAAATTTTATAACATATAACAATATTATGGGTGTTATATCCCTCTTGAAGCAACATAATTATTTGGGAATGTTACTCTATAGTAAGCTGCATTATGATTTAATAAAAAATATATTTATTATGTTAGTTTTTAAATTAGTATATAGAAAAAAAAGTTTTATTAATACTTACTTTGCTTTTTTCAAAAAGAGCAAAAAAAATATCCATGTGTAGAACTCATGTTCAATGTTGATTGGTGGAATCTTTTTAGAGTTTAGCCACATATATGCCACATTTGATCAACAGCACATGATTCACATGATCTTAAAAATTTTACATAAACATAGAAATTTCATTGTATATTAAATATTCTTAAAAGCATATACAAACATAAAAATAAGAGAGGAGGGAGGGAAAACTAAAATTATTATTTTTTTTATATTATAATAAAATGTTTCTTACTAAAGAACAGGTGTCAAAGTCTCTTTTAAATTTTTAATAAATCTTATTACTTCTTTTATATTATCCTAATCTGTCAAATGATAATATTAATCTCTTGTTCTTTTAAATAATTCATTTATTATTAAATAAATTTTTTTTATAGTCATCTCTATTTCTGATTGAGATTTGAATATTTTTATTAAATCACAAGACTGATATCTCCAAGTTACTTTTCTCAAAAGTTTCTTGAAAATTTCTTTACATTTCTGATATTAGAATATTAATATCACTACAGAGTTATATATAAAAAATATAATAATAAAGTAGGAGATAATTATTGAAGAATTTATAATTACATTCTGTAATCAAGAAATTTAATATATCTTTTTCTTCTTGCAATTATTTCAAGACTATATATATCTTTTTTATAATAAGCTTCTGGATTAGAAAGAAAAATTTGTGAATCTTAACAAGAACTGTTAAATTTATATTAGTAATAGATATTATTTTTATATAAAAATTGATAATAGCTTCTTTTGCCATTATTTTCTTCTTTTCATCAAGTTTCAAAATCATATAACATGTATTTATAAATAAATAAAAATGATAAAAAAATAAAAATAAATTAAAATAAAAAAATAATAAATAAGAAGAGGCAGAAAAATATTAAATAAAGTAAAAAAAAAGAAAAAAGAAATAAGCAAAAAAAAAGAGAAAATGATAAAAGATTGAAAAAATAAAAAAAAGTAAAAAAAAATAATAAGAAAAATAAAAGAGAAGAATAAAAAAAAAAGAAAAATGATAAGAAGAGAAAAGAATAAATAAAAAATAAGAAAAAGAAAAGAAAAAATAAAGAATAAATAATAAGAAGAAAAATAAAAAAAATAAAAAAATAATAAGAAGAAAAATAAAAAAGGAGGATTGAAGAAAAAAAATAAAAATGATAAGAAAAAAAATAGATAAGAGAAAAGAAAGAAAAAATAAAGAATGAATAATAAAAAGAGAAAGAGAAAAAAAAAATAAAAAATGAATAATAAGAAAAAGAAAAGAAAAAATAAAGAGTGAATGATAAAAAAAAAAAATAAAAAAAATAAAGAAATAATAAGAAAAATAAAAAAGAAGGATTAAAAAAAATAAAAATGATGAGAAAAAGAAATAAATAAGAGAAAGAGAAAAAAAATAAAGAACAAATAATAAGAAGAAAAATCAAAAAAAAGTAAAGAAAAAAAAAATTAAAAATTAATCTATCAATAATATTATGCATAATAAAAGTTCTTATTTTAAGTTTATTATAATAAAACTTGAAAGAATTCATTAAAATTACTTAAAATAAAAAAGATAAATACTATTACATCTAAAGTATTTACTTTTTTGAATTCTTCAAGTAATTTTATAAAATATATTTGATATTGGCTTATAAAAAATATATAATTATCATATTCTAAATAAGTACTTCACAACTGATTTAAGTTTTTTTATATATTACTTGAATTATTTTATTAAAAATTAGTTCATGATAGATATTTTTAATCTATATTCAAATAATATAAATTATATATAGAAGAATATTATAGTTTTGTTCTTTTATATAAAAATTAGAAAAGATAATTATAATTCTATTAGCTTTCATACTGTTTTGATTAAGCAATATATATCTTAGTTTTTATTAGAAAGTGAATTTTTGAATTATTTTTAATTCTATCATAACTATTATATTATTCTTATTACTAGTAAAAAAATATATATCTATATATTAATTATTATAATTATCCTGAATATAAATTATAAATAAGTATTAATTATACTTATTAATATTATGAGTAGAATTAATTAATAATAATTATTTATAATATATTAGATTTTTTAATTATATAAAACTTGCAAAATATAGTTCTTGATATAATATTTGAATAAAAAAGAACTTAATATAATTTTTTTTGAATTAAAAACTTATACATATTCTAAATATCAGTATTTAAATTAATATTTTTGATAAGATATAAGATTATTGAATCTAAGAATTTTAATTTAATATTTATAACTTTCTAAGTTCTAAGATATTTTATACTAGAGTTTTTATGTAATTCAAAAAGTTATTTTTAAATTATGTTAGTAATTATAAGAGACTTATATTTCTTTACAGCTTTATTAACTATTATATTTTTAATATATCTTAATCATTTTTATATATCACTTTCTTCAATTAAATAAGAATAAGCAGGAGAATTTTTATAATTCTTGATTTAAATCTTGCTCACAAACCAAGTAATTTTAATTCTAGTCTCACACTTGATTAGAAAATACTTTCAAGTTATTTAAAGTTTATTAGAAAATATTAACTTTATATTTACTTAATTATTAGAATTTTGAGAGTTGATATATATATATATTTTACTCACTTTCATTTAATAATTTATTTCTATTAAATCTAGTTTATATATTATTAATGAATATCTATTTCTTATTAAATTCTTTGAGAGAAAATTCAAATACTTTATTAATATTAAAAAAATACTTATAAAAGTTTAATATAGAGTAATAAGAGTCAAAGAATAATTATATAATTTATATTAGAAAATATAAAAATTATAAATTAAGTTATAGAATATATAGAAAATATAAATTATATTAAATTAGAGAATATTATTTTGGCAGATCAGAATATTTATATTTGATTATAATATATTAAATATAATTAATATTTTTAAGAATGCTCAAGAAACTTATAAATTATATTATTTTAAAAAATATAAAAAAATAAAAATAATATTAAAGAGAAAAATAGAAAGAAATGATATTATAAAGAAAAATAAATTTTATTTAACAAAAATTTTTTATTTACAAGAGTATTTTTATTATTTATTATATAAATAAATTAATAATTTTATTTTAAATTATATATTACTAATTAAATATAATATATTATAACTAAACTAGCTAAATAGCTTGACTTGCTTTAATACTTTCTTTATATAAGTAATAATTAATAATTTGAATTTATATAAATCACTATATTTTCATATGATAACATATTTATAATTTATAAGACTATATAATTATAAGTTATTTTTTAGTTAGTTTTCCATTAATTAATTTATAATTTTATTGATCAATACTTTAATTCTTTATTAAGTTGATTAAATTCTTTAAATTATGATAATTTATCAATTATGATATTATAATTTTGTTATTTAATATTTGTAATCTTAGGATATACTACTTTATTTAATAAAGAATATAGGAATAGATTAATAATAATTCAAAGAAATGTATATATTTATTTAAGAATAATAATAATCTTTATTTTATTTAATAAAAAATTTTATTATAATAGTAAATTATTTTATAGTTCTATTAAACTTAATTCTTAATTATAATTCTATATTACTTTTTTATTCTAAAGCTCTTCTTATTTATAATCAAATTTTCTTTTATTATTCTTATTATAATCTTATTTTTATTATATTATCAAGACTAATAAATTATTTTTGTTTTATTTTATTAGTTAATATCTTATTAATTTATTTAGAATTTATTAGTATACTTTACAATATCTAATAATAAATATTATCTAATTCACTATATGAAATTCTAATTTTAAGTTAATCTTAGTTTCTAATTCTAACTCTAATTCTAATAATATAATTAATCATATAACTAATCATTAATTAATAAATAGCTTTGAGTTTATAATAAGTTTAGCTTATTTCTTTATATTATAATAATAATAAAAAAATTATTAGTTTTTTCTATCTTTATTTTTAATTGCAAATTCTTTTCTGCTTGATTTTTATTAATAATATTCATTTTCTTATTATAATTATTATATAATTATAATAATATTAGTGAAGAAGATAAATAATATTCATCTTCTTTTTTTACTTTTTTTATCAGTAATCTAACTTAATAATTTATTAATTTAATTTATAATTGCTTAACTATATATTAAGTAAATTTTTTTTAATTTATATCAATAAGTATTTATTCATCTAAATAATAATCTAGCAAAAAAATAAATTCTCTTTATAAAAATAGAATTAAATATCTAAAAAATTAATTCTTTGAGTTTTAATAATGAATATTTATAATAAGATTAGATATATTTTTTAATAATTCTAGTATATTTTAATATAGTTAAATTTTATAAGCTTTGATTTTTTATTAAATTTAATTATATATTCAAGAAAGTCTAATTAATTAATTATTAATTAATATATATAATAATTAAATAATATTAAAAATTTATCTCTTTTTTTTATATAAAGTATATTCTAGTATTATTTTAAAATTTTCTAGTTATATATTATAAAATATTAGGAAAATTTACACAAAAAATTCAAGATATAATGAGTAATAGACTTAAGATTTATATAAAAAATAAGTTAAGAATAGATAAGAGTTAATAATTAAACTTATTCTTTATTATATTGATTATTATTATTAAAATTATAAAATAAAAATAATATCTTTAAATAAATAAATTAAAGTTATATAAAAAATAAATAATTAATAATATATATTACTTAAATTAGTAAAAGATATTTATAGATAGAAATAAAAATTATAAATAAAAAATCTAAAAAGAATAATATATCTTGTTATATTTATATAACAAGAAAAAATAAAATATCTATAGAAAACTCTTTTTTAAAATAAAAATAATTTAAAGAATTATATGATTTTTCTTGATAAAATTAGATAATTATAACATAATAAATTATATATAATATAATAAAATAATATAGAATAATCTATAAATTAATATTAATTTTGTTATATATCTTATTATAATTTTTTTTATTAAGAATTTACTAGATTTTTTAAACTAATTATATAAATTAATATTTGATTTTATTTTTTTATTATAAATAAAATAATTTTTTTTAATAATTATTAATTGATAATTATTACTTTATATTATATTATATATTTTTAAAATTAATTCTTCTGAATTAAGATTTATTTTCAAAATTACAAGAATATTTTTAGTAAAAGTCATATAAAAAATAATATTATTAAAAATTAATATAATTATATAATTTGAATATATTTATTTAAAAATATTTATTACTTATTTAATTTATTTAAAAAAATTTTTAAAATTTTAAAATTAATATTTATTAATATTTAATATTATTATTATATATAATTTTGCTTAATTATTTTTAAGTAATTCTATTAATTTTATTAATAAGTTATATATATATATATATCAAAATTTAATTTTTTTTTGTAATAATTATTCTTTTTCTAAATCTTATATTATATATAATTTACTATAAATATGAAAGATA
>CAJVPS010002937.1:0-11171 GCA_910591765.1 Ambispora leptoticha
CTTTTTGATAATTTGTCTACAAAGACTACTATAGCATCATATCCAGACTTGGTGATTGGGAGTTGTACTATAAAATCTATAGTAATATGTTCTCATCTGTGTTCTGAAATGGCTAAAGGTTATAATAATCCTGAGAGTTGTTGATTACTACTTTTATTACATTGACAAGATTCACAACTGGTGATGTATTTGTGAATATTTTTGTTTATCTTTGGCCAATAAAATTGTTGAGATATTGCTACATATATTTTATCAATTCCAATATGTCCAGCTATTGATACGTCATAAAATTCAAATAATATTTTAGTCTTCAAATTTTTGTCATCTGGTATGGCTAAGTGACTGGTATTCTTTAAATAAAGTAATTCATCTTTTAACTCAAAGTTTTTGACTTTAGTTTGTTATTTTGGATTGGTGCTGCTGAAGTTTTTCAAGACTTCATATATTTCTGCAAAATATTTATCTGCTTGATATTTCTTTATCAACAAGATTAGTGATAATAACTGAAATATTTGTCAGATGTGATTGGCATGAAAGTGCATCTGCTACTATATTATCTTTGCCAGATTTGTATTTAACTTCAAAGTTACTGGCCTGTAAAGTTTCTAACCAGTAAGCCTATCTTTTGAAAAGATTGTGTTGTGTTTTAATATATTTCAAGAAGGCATAATCTGTGATAACTGTAAACTTTTGATCTTCTAAATATGATTTCCAAAGTCTAATAGCATGTACTATTGCAAGTAATTCTTTTTCATGAACCAGATAATTTTGTTTTACTGGTGAAAGTTTTCTTGATTCAAAAGCAATTGGTTGATTACCCTTGTCTTGATTTTGACTTAACACAGCTTCTATGATGAAATCTGAAATATCTGTGATGACTGTGAATGGTAGTTTTAGATCAGGCAATAATAAGACTGATACTGAGATGAGATATTATTTTAATTATTTAAAAGCTTGTTACGCTATTATAAACTATTCATACTCTTGATCTTTGTGTAGGAGTACTATGAATAGTGATGCAATTACTGAGAAGTCTTTTATAAATTTTCTATAATAACTTGCAAGTTCTAGAAATGAGCAAAATTCTAATATATTTGTCGATACTGGCCAATCTCTAATAGCAACAATTTTTCTTTGATTAATAGAAATACTATCTGCTAAGATGAAGTATTCAAGATATTCTACATACTGCTAAATAATATCACATTTCTTTCACTTGGCATATAGTTTGTGTTTGCAAAGTATTTCTAAAACAGTCTGAAGATATTGAATATGCTCTTTCTTGTTTTTACTGTATATTAAGATATCATCTAGATATATGATTACAAATTTATCAAGATAATCATGAAATATATTATTTATAAGCATCATGAAGGTGACTGGTGTATTGGTAAGACCAAAGAGTAGGATCAAGAACTCATAGTATCTATAGTGAGTTTTAAATGCTATCTTATAAATATCTTCTTCTGCAATGTGAATTTGATGATAATCTGAATACAAATCTAGTTTTGAAAAGTATTTTGAATCTGTAAGTCTATTCATCAACTCATCAACTCTGGGTAAAGGATAATGATTCTTAATGATAATTTTATTTAAAGTTCTATAGTCAATACATAATCTTAATATATCTTCTTCTTATATACAAAAAGAACTGGTGCTTCAAAGGATGAGATACTTGGATGAATAAAATCTTTTTGTATCAAATCAGCTAATTATTTCTTAAGCTCATCTATCTCTATGAAAAAAAGCCTATAGGTAGATCTGGATGGTGATTCAGATCCTGGAATAAGATCAATTTTATGATTAATTACTCTCTTGAGTGATAGCTAATTTGGTAAGATTTCTAAAAATACATCTTGGAATTTTCTTTTAATATCTAATACTTCTGGTAAAAGTAACTTCTCTTTTACTTCTTTCTTATTTTTAATATTATTGAGATATATGGTAAAGAACTTTATATCTGCTAATAGATTTGCAATTTATTATCTTGAAATATATATTAAATTGCAACTTGAGCCTGACTTAACTTCATTGTCAGCTTGTATTTTTATTGTCTTAGAACTATAGGTAAAGGTTATGATATTATTTCTCCAGTCTATGATGAAATTGATGTGAAATAATCAAGATTTACCTAGAATAAGATCATATCTTTACAATTTCAATACCTGTGCATCCATCTTATGTATTCTATAAGTATCTAACTTAAGCTCATCAATTTTTGTCATGATGATAGCTGTTATCTTTTTGCCATCTGCGAGTTCAACTATAACTAATATAGTCTTTTATAATTTGACTTTGTTTTTTTATATAAATTTCTTATCTACAAAATTTCTAGATGTACCATTGTCTAGCAATACCTATGCTGATTTGCCATTTACTTGGCCATTAAATTTTAATAATCTTTCTCTATTATCTTTTAAATGAGCAAACTCAACTCTTTTATATAATGATGATAAAGATTCTTCTTATTTGTCTTCAATATTTGTAATTTTGGCCTTTGATTTTGAATAATAATTTTTTGTGAAGTGGTCTGATTTGTCATAATTATAATATGTATCTTTAGGCTTATTATTCTTCTGGTTATTATTATTTCTTTTATTATTATAGTGACTTTCTGCCTGGTCAAGTTTTATTGGTATTAGATCATTATTTTGATGACTTCTGTGCTGATTTTGAGAGCGATGACTATTATTATTTCTACTTGGTAGATCTAGAGGTCTGTCTTGCCCATACATTGCTATGTCATAGCAAATAGCTAACTTCCAAGCATCTTCTAAGATTTCTGGTGCCTGATAACTTATCTCTATCTTTGTAGCTAGTTTTAGATCTTCTATGAAATATGTGACCTGGTCTAAAGCACTCATGTCTGTGATTTGTCTAACTATATTTCTAAACTTTATGCTATAGTCTTGTATAGATCTTGTTTGATGAAAAAGATAAAGTTATCTACAGAGATGTTATTAATAATATGATGATTGAAAGACTTCTCTTAATATTGTAATAAAGACTTGACAATTTTCAAAAGATTTAACATTATCATCTATCTTTACTTTGTTGAGATACTAATATAAAGTTGCATCAGTTAAGAAAGTAGCAGTATATTATATTTGAGTTTTCTCATCTGTAATTCCTTGGATCTGGAATATTATTTTAACTTGCATGATTCAGACTAAAGATGGCTCCTCAACTAATTGCGGCTTGCGGCAGCTAATCAGAGAATTACGACAGAGTTACGGCAGCCAATCAGAGAATTGCGACAGAGTTGCGGCTAGTTGCGGCTCCCATCTCTAGTCATGATAAAAGAGATATCTAAAAACCAAATGTTATAAATTCATAACTAAAAAAAAAGAAAAAATATGCTTATATATCTGTGATACCTGTGGTCAATCAGAATATAATAATATGACATATCAAAATTACTAAGATATTTACTCATTTTTTATTTATTAATTCTCTATTTAACTATAAAACTCACAAATTACATATTCAGATCATCATAATATATTAATCCTAACCTAATCATTTTAAGTACATGATTATTACATTTTACTCAATAAAAATCACTATGTATCATATTTTTTAATAACTAATCAAATAAAAATTTTGAAATTTCTGGATCTAGCTGAACTAATTTTCCAAGGTTATTTCTGGAACAGGATGTTTCAATTAGATTCATCCTTTATTAATAAATTTAGTCTCTGAGTCATTACTTTTAATTATTACTATATATAATTTGATATAATCTTATAAAATTATAAATTAATTATTTTTTTGTTATTATTATAATAATATTTTCAATAGTTATTTTTAGATTAGTAATTTTTTATTTTTAAATTACAAAAAGTTTATATTATAAAATTATCTAGCTTATTTTTATAATTTTAATCTTTAATAATCTAATATAATTATATTTTTTCAGAATATATTTTCAGAAAAAACAAATAATTATATAATAATCAAATTTTTTATATTTTATAATAATTAAAAATAGAAAAATTATAATTATATAAAGAGTATAATTATATAAAAATATAATTATATTTTTGACTTTAATATTATTAAAAATATCTATATAACTTTTTTTCTATTAATATTAATAATAAGTATTTACAAAGATATTTCTTGATTAGATAGAATAAACTAATAAATATAATGATTTATATAAAATTTTATAAAATAATAATTGATTGATACATGATTTTTAAATAATAAAACAAATCAAATTACAAGATAATAAATTTTGAATAGAGTCAAAATTATATTAAATATAAATAATCTTTCACTTTTATTTTAT
Organism: Ambispora leptoticha; assembly: GCA_910591765.1. Taxonomy (NCBI): domain Eukaryota; kingdom Fungi; phylum Glomeromycota; class Glomeromycetes; order Archaeosporales; family Ambisporaceae; genus Ambispora; species Ambispora leptoticha. The sequence continues at coordinate 4,295 of CAJVPS010002937.1, forward strand.
CATATTACTTTTTCATTTTTATTCTAAATTCTAATTTTGAAAAATCAATTTGGGCTACATAATTTAATTGAATATTATTTCCAGCATAACTTTCTTAGAAAAAGCTGAATAATTATCATTAGATGCAGCAAAATGGCTAATTGCTAAAATTTTGTTGTTCAAATAGAAATACATGATAGATCTCTAGAGGAACTTGTTTCTCCTAAATTCACTGAATTATTAGAAATCACCATTAGGAATCTTGAGTTTCTCTAAAGATTCACCAAAAAACGAGCCATTAGAGTGCCAGTCTCTATCGGTAATGTTGAGTACGCTGCTATATTGGTAGTTGGTTTATAATTAACGTTTATTGAAGCTTGTTTCAATACGTTAAGAGGAAATATAATTGTTAAACTATATCTTTTTATTTTTTATTCATATATTCCCCAAAGAATTTGGTTTATATTTATTTGCATAAATAACCTAGATTTATTTACTATTGTAAAATTCAATTTCTTAAACAAAACGTGCAAAATCTGAAAGTTCAAAGACAAATCACAAGTGAGGTGACAGCGTACATATATTGTTTCAAATGTACGTGTATTATAATGAACATTGCAATCCTTATCACAAAGAAATTGGTGTACATTCAAACATCCACATCGGGATATCATGTGTATATCTGGCCATTACCCTTTTTTTATACGCCGGAGGAATTTCACCGTGATTTTATTAGAAAGAAATTTTCGACCCAAGGTCTCGGGAACCATGAGCATTTACCATTATAATCGCAAAATGGACATTTTAGATAATACGAACATTTTTCCGAGATTGTCCGATTTAATACATTATTTTTATTAATCAATGATAGGCTCTCGAATTGACGTAAATCATAATGTGGAAGATAACGATAATATAACAAAGAAGAATGTCAAATCAAAAGTTTAAGAGAATATCTTGTCTGTTATTTTAATAGCGTGGTTTTAATATGTTATTAAATGAAGGAGAATAAAAATATAAAAAGCGCGTTGATTTCCTAAATAAAGACTTAGGGTTAATGAATTATATTTTTTTATCATTGTGCACATTCTTTAAACAAAACACACATTCCTTTCAAAATCAGTGAAATACCGTTGAATTTCTTTGTCGTGGTGCAAAGAATCTACATTCTTAATTTGGTGGTGAAAAACTTGTAAATTAATTACGACAAGCTATTTTTGTAATTAACTTTTTTTGCGATTTTCAACTTTTTTAAAGAATTTAATTAAAGCTAAACAATATTTTATAAAAAAAATATAAAAATATAACAAATGAAAAATGAAAAACAAGAATCTTCACGTTAAATTCTATTTCCTTTATTAGTAGCAACTTTCACCCTATTTCTTTCTAACCAAATTCACTCGTTTTTAATCCGATTCATCAAAGACTTCAAAAAAATTTAAATGGAGATTGCCGTTTCCAAAACTAAAATTGGTGACACGACAACCGATAAAACCGAAAGACACTTCTCAAAAGCTTTAGTAATTATCGCGTCACTAGTATAATTTCTCTTGAGCTCATATTCAATCTTGAAGGAATTTTCTTTATAGAACACGTGTTTTCCATCGCGTAGCGGTTCTTTACATTCCTCAGTACGTAATGTTATGTTTTCGTTATTGTTAGGTTCTGCGACGTTATTATTAATAATACCCTTTCGCATTATAACAGGCGTTTTCCTTCTCACCACCAGAAAAAGTTTGGTTTTTTTGTTTACACGCGAGAAATGCTGACTCTGCTGACACCGAAGCATCATTTCACCCGTCTCCTTATCGTACCCGGTAATGTGGACACGAATGGAATCCGAATATTTCACCTTGCTCTCGGTAATTTGGCAGGTGTACAGTTGCACGGAGGTTGGCGAAGAATGAGTCAACCGATATTTTACTTTTTCGTAGAGGACTTGATGGATGACGTATTTCCATTGACGACTAACTCGACGTAACGACCATAATTTACGCGCTGAATTGTCATTACTTAGTTTATGAATGACCATTGATAAAATTTCATTTGGAAATTCGTTTATTGTCAGCTTTTTACATTTCTTGTTATTCTCATTATTATTATTGTGGTCATTTGTAATAGAATTAGTCGTAGTTGGTAATAAACATTTATTTTTCGAGTCGGAGTCAATAGAATCCTTCTGAGAATTCTCTGATCTTTCGTCATTGACCACGAGATCATTTGACTCATAACTACCATTTTCATGAATAGACATCCCCGTGAAAGAACACGCCATAGATTCGATTAGAGTTTTCTTTGCTGTCATGGTATTCTGTCGTGGAAAGAAGAATAAAAAAAAAGGTAAATGAAAAGGTAAATGAGGTAAAGATTTTGCGTCATTTTATTGAATTTTTTTGAACTTACTTTTATGTTGTCGTTTAATTTATCAAAGGTACAGCGCTTTAAATAATGTTTTTTATTAATAATATGTTCTTTTTAACTTTTATTAAAATCAAAAAATGGAAATAATAATGATCTATAAGATTTTACCGTATTTGGAAAAAGAACAAAAAGCTCATATGACATACAATAAAGAATTCTCATTCTATTTTTTATATTGGCTCATTATGCATACAAGTTCCGTACCATAAACTCTAATTTTGGAAGAGAAAAAATCGCTTATATATATAGGACCAGATGATGAAGTTGAACAATATAAAAAAATCATGAAGCCGGCTTTTTTCTATGTACGTACGTACGTTTCTCCTATTGAACAATTAGATGCATAACTTAAAGAAAACTTCGTATCTGTACTGGTACGCGTATCTATTTTTTTGCGTAAGCTCAAAAATTTGGAACAAATAAACATGGCTTTCCGAATTTTCTGAATATTCAAGCAACTAAAAACGTAGATTTTCAACTGTTGAATCGCATTTCTTTTAGGATGACACGCTGATTATTAACTCATCATTCAAGATAGAGTTCACTTAGGGAGTTCAAGTATCGCACGAAAGCGTTTCCTCGAAATGTCAATTTGTAACATCAATTTCTAACAAAAATATCAAGTAAACACACCAAGTGGATTCTACTTTTCACCTTGATTGTCGGCAAAGTTATGTATAAATCCCGAACAAATAAACTTTGGACAAAATTTCTGTCTCATTAATTAAATCGACATACTTGATACACATTATAAGCAATAATAACAATGTTATATACTAAGTTAACGACATTCTTGATATGACAACTTTTTCGGGACTGACGTACATATATATATATATATATATATATATGTATGAAGATTGTCACATTCGGAAGAGTATTATTTTTAATCAAATTTATCTTCTCAGATTTTATTTGCGCATAGATCAAGCGTAACGACAAAAATTTTAAGATGAAAAGTGGATTCTTCCATCGAAATATCAGGGCAGGGTTAAATATAGCACACATAATTTAATTGGAGCAAGAAACATTTATTTATAGTCAACAAATGGAACATGAAAAATTAATAAAATCCGGAAAGAAACTATAATGTCATTAACAATAGTTATTAAAACTGTGTTCAAAATAAAAAGGGGAGTTTCAAGGATTTTTTTATGTTATTGCCAAACTCGGCTAACTGATAATTACACTGTAACCAGATATGCATGTACATTGTTACCCACACCAATCAAAAGTAACGATAAACAAATCAGTTGTGCGAGTTTATAATATAGAATATGATATATAATAACGCGCGCATATTCAAGTACTCCATCATTCATTTCATTTCATTCTCCCATTTTTTCCTATCTCCTTATTAAACCTCTTCTCCCACCCCTTTCTCCCATTTTCTCTAGATTAATCATGGACCCAACCAATAATCTTAATAATGTTGGTGGGCACTTACCAGAACAAATTTACAATCAACAACAGCAACCACCACTAGCTTTTAGTGACCATCATGGTCATCAAGCAAGTAGTGGTAGCGGTATGGGTACTCCTGTAGCGAGTGTACCTTCTACTCCACAACTACAATATCAACAAACACCACAATTCCAGCAAATGGGAGGCTATCAAATTCAAATGGGTCCGCCCTCTGGCCCACCACCACCAGATTCAACATCTCCACTTGGTCCACCACCCGGTCCTCCACCACCCGACTTTGGAGAAAATAAGTTTTATCAACCGCACATGCCACCACCAGATCAAGGTAATCCTCATCCGGTTACCATCATAGTTCCACCACCCGACGAAAAAGACGAAGAAGATAATCACCAGACATTGCAGCATGTTTCACTTCTGTCACAACCATTCTTTTTTAATGGACAGCCAACATACAAAACTTACTATCTGATGTGGCTCCTCGTTTTATGCATGTTCGCAATAATAATTGGTCAGTATTTTGATCTCTCTTTTCATTTGCAACTGGTAATTATTTAATACTTAATATACATCTTCACTCTTTAATTTCTTTAGGTGTGTCCGTCAGTCTCGCTCAATATAAAAAGAAATATGACGACCTTCACACTTGTAAGTCTCCCTCATTTTAACCTGTTATCTTTTTTCATGAAATTACCCAAACTAATTATCAATTTTTTATCTCACAATAGTGGTTTGCGATGCTCTCTATCTCTATGACTCCGTGGATTACTACTCATACTGCCGTTGATTGTATAGATATACTGTCAGATCTCGATTACCGGCTATGTAATTTAATGAAATCGCGAGTTAAAGACTATTATTTCCAAGTCGTTAAATTGAACAGTGTTCAATCTAACGATGCTTATTCGTATTCTCCCGAGTTTCCATTTAATGATATTTTGAAATTTTGATTACTGATTCATCGGTATAACAAATGGGATGTATTTGTACGCGGTTGTTACCCGTTTTTATAAAATTTACACATAATCTATTATTATCTATATATACTGTATTATTAGGATTTAATTAATTTATTACTATTTTACGTTCTGTGAACGTCGAATTTGTCGAGATATCATATGTGCATATAGGATGTGTGGAAGTCTTTTCTTTCTGGAGATGAATACAATTGTTTTCTAAACAATAAAATAAACATAACCTGAGAGTGGATTACACATCAAAACTTCCTTAATAGGGTAGGTAAGTCTATTTGTCGCCGCGGAACTTGCATAACGTCACTCATTAAAAATGGTAGCCGTATAGAACTCTCGATACAATAACGTGATCGGGGGGGGGGGAAAGAGATGTTGTATCGAATAAATACATTGAAAGCTTATTAAACAATGTTGTTACTATGATGTTATCTTAAAGAATGAGCTCTCACCGGATTAACGTTAAATAAGGTTAGGATTAGTGTTTAATGTATAAGTAAAATTTTGTCTCCCCAAAATTTTATTTGTGGTCACATTAATACATGCACGGAATTTCAAAAATAATTGTACTGCATGAAAATAGAACATGTAAATAGAACAATAAATTTTTTCGTCTGATTATACATGTACATGTACATGTATTTGTACAGTACACGTCACCTAGTCCCGCAATTTTTAATTGAGATGCTAATACATGTAACATAAAACGAATACATGTATTTAGATTATTATCTATCGCTATAATCCTTTTCATTTAAAAATTAATTTTACGAAAGTTATAAGCTTTTAAAAAATTTTAATTTATTAACAATCTTTAAATTTTAGCTTAATATAAAAAAGAATAAGAAACCTAATTTAATACAGATGTTAAACTAAGTAAAGCAATTTTGGAAACATGTCTATATATTTTTTTTACCGCATGTTCATCGGAGCTCTCATTAAACCATTATGATATGTATCCATATAATGATAAGATTTATGCGTAAATTTTCTAATTGAAAATAATGTAATATTATCAAGAGTCAGATACTGTTTCTAATAATTCTTTTATATTCAGTGGAGAACAAAAAATAATTGTATACTTATGGATCAAGAAAGTATGATATGCCATCATATCAATATTGATCTCTTCACAATATATTATAACCTAAAAAAAATTAAAAGAAATAGAGATTGTTCAAAAAAATTGATAATAATACATCCAAGATTATAAATCAAAATATTTGATAAAATTCTATGAAAATCAGAAATAAATTAGTAAAAAAGTTTCTAAGTATATTATAGTTAGAGATATTTTTGCAATTTCAGTTATTATATTTTCTATTTACTTACAATCTTTATATTTAAAAATCATTTTGATATAATTAATTACAGATCTTATTTTTAAATAAAATATCATTTCAATTATTTAATAAAATAATAACTTAATATTATAAGTATAATTAGTTATAGTTATTTCAAAAAAAATTTATATATAAGATAAATTTTCTGCTAGAAAAAATTAAAATTAACTAATTTCTTAAAAGAATAAGAAATTAAAATTCAGTTATATAATATTATAAATATAGATAAAATCAAATATATATTATTAATTAGACAAGAATGAAAAAGATTTTATAATAAATTAAAATTAGTTAATTTTAATGCTTCACTTATAATAAAATTAGTCTTTATTACTTTGTAAATAGAGTAAATATTAAGTTTATATTAGAATTCTTAAGCAATAATTAATAATTTTAATAAGATAATAATTAAAATAAATAAATTATTTGATTAAGAATCTCTTTTAAAAAAATATTTTTATTATAATAAATTAATTATTTAATAATTCTAATCTTAATTTGATTAAAAATTTATATAATTTTATTAAATAAAATATAAAAAAGAGAAAATATAAAATTTAGAAAAGTTAAAAATATAAGAAATAAAAATTAATATAAGATTATGTTAAAAATTAATATGATCAATATTAAAATGTCTTGAGCTAGTTATAGATAATAAAGAGTATGAAACAAAGTATTAGAAATTAAAGTATGTACTATAGACTAGTTATAGTTAATTTTTGAGATTTTTTAAATAAAAAT
>CAJVPS010002938.1:0-11170 GCA_910591765.1 Ambispora leptoticha
TATAAGAAAATGTGATTTTGCATAATCACGAAAAGATTAAGGAATTAGGGATTTTTATGCTACTATGGTAACAATATATTTCAGAGAGATATAATCTGTAATAACTATAAATTTTTGATTTTCTAAATATAATTTTTAAAGTTTGATAATATATACTATTATAAGTAATTCTTTTTTATATATTGAATAGTTTTGTTTAACTAATAAGAATTTTTTTAATTCAAATATAATTAATTAACTATTCTTATCTTAATTTTAACTTAACACAACTCTAATAGTAAAATCTAAAATATCTGTAATAACTATGAATAATAGTTTTGAATTAAATAATAATAAAATTGATACTAATATAAGATATTATTTGAGAGTATCAAATACTTATTATATTATAGTAGTATAATAAATTATATAAATTATTACTATATTATATATTATATTACATATAATACTATACTATAAAAATTATCTCATCTTGTCAAGAAAGTCATATAATATATTTGAGTTATTTTAATTATAGATAGCTTTCTTAATAAAATTTCTCTTTTTTCTTATTCTATTAATTTAGCTAGTATATTACTTAATTTATATATTTTATTTATAATCATTTATTTCTTTATTTATTTATTAATAAGTATCTTCTAGAGATATTATCATATAAGTATTATTTATTATTAATTTCTATTATTATATTATTAATTCTATATAATATTAAATTATTATTATCTATCTTGAATTAGTTTTTTATGTAAATTCTATTTTAATATATCATTATATATCTTGAATTTTCTGTGTAAATTTTTTTGATATATTATATAATATAACTAGAAAAATTATAACTTTAATAATAATAGAAAAAATTAATACTATATACATACATACATATATATATGCTTATTATTAACTTTTTTCTTTTTATATACTTTCTTATTTATACTTAAATATTATATACTCATATATTAAATACATATATATTCATAATATCTGATTCTGGTCTTTCTGATAAATAATTCTAATAATTTCTTACTGATTTTACTAATCTTATTCAATAATAGTAATAACATATAATTACTTTTAATAATAATAATAATAATAATAATAATAATAATAATAATAATAATAATAATTAATAAAATAATAATAATAATTCTTTTTTATCAAAAATTCCATTCAAGAATCCTATATATAAAGAAAAATCACATAAAAATATCAATATTTGGATATTACAAGTCTTTAGAGTACTTATCTCTCAAGAAATCACAAATAAATAAATAAGAATTCTATATATTAGAACTAAATTTAAGAATATACTTTATATTAATATCTAAATAAAATACATACTACTAGAAAATAAAATATTTTTACTAATTGAAATAACTTTGTCTCTAAAATTCATAATATATTCTAATTATCTAATTATTAATATCTTCATTATTAACTTTGTCAAACTAGTACTAAACAAGAATATAATACTAAATTCAGAAATATTATAGAATAAATTAAAGATATAAGAGAATTAGATCAAGTCACATATTTTATCAATAATCTTAAATCTGTAATTAAAATAAAAGTAATATATTAAGTATCAAAAACTTTTAATATTATCTAAAAATTTGCAATTTATTATGAAATAGCTATATTTAGTATTAGTTATTCTCTTAAAAATAATAATAATCATAATTAAAAATACAAAAGAAATCAAAATTCTTTTTATAATAATATATATAATAATATAATCTCATACTTATAAAGCTAAATTTTGCTGAAGATTCTTATCAATCTAATAATAGTAATAGTAATAATAATAGTAATAATTATAATAAAAATAATAATAATTATAATTATTATAATTATGATAAACTAGATTATTTTATCAAGAATTATCATTAAAAAAAAAGACTAAAATAAATAATATTGAAGATAATAGTAATAATATAAATATTATATAAAATAATAATATTAAAGATAATAATAATAATATAATTACAAATGATCTCTTCCCACTGATCACTCTGCTCAAAAAATTTAGAAGTGAGAAAAAATTTATTACATATATAAAACTTCTTTTACTACATATTTTTACACAAATATAGCATAATTTATTTTCTTTTTTTACTCTTTTCTCTTCTTCTAATATAAATATTATACATATCTTTTTTCTTCTTTTTCATAAAAATATAAAAAACACCAAAAATATACAAAAATATAACAAAAATCCAAAAACAAAATTTTCTCTCTAATATCCTCCTCTCTTCATGCCAAAATACAGATAACTCAAACTCACCAAGCACACCTAAAGCTACTAAATCTTTTATTTATTTCATTTCTACTATACCTATAACATCAACACCTTTAGATTTTTCTTAAAAATGAGCTTCTTCTCCCTTTTTCAATAATCATAAAACTCTAATCAATCAAAACAGCTCAAAACATAAATAAAAAAAACTTGCAGAAATCATACTGATTTATATTCAAATTCTGATTTAGAAAATTACTATATCACATGCAACATATTCTTATACATGTCATTATCCAAAAATAAATTAGATATTGATTTAATATATGAATCAGATGACACAACCAGTATAAATTTAGATACTACTGATTATTAATCTGAGATATCAGAAATAGATAACTAATTTCTACCAATCAACTATAATATAACTCCCCTATCTAATCAAAATAATCAACATAACACAAATTATTATAATATCACATTAACTAATAACAGTTAATAATGGCAAGTTATTATCAGCTATAAAAGATACAATGCATAGATTCAATATACAGAATTCATAGATGAGAATCAGGAAGAAACTGAAAATATTAATCATAATCAACTAAAACAATATACTTACAAACACTTATATGAAATTTCAGGTTATATCTCATATAAGATAGTAAAAATTAATATATAAAATTATTTCCAAGTATTCTTTAACTTATCTCAAGCTCTTCAAATAGCTCTTACACATACAATCAATAAAAATTATCATTTACTAGCCAAAAAATCACAAACTGATATCCAAGAAACTGATACCAATATAATTTCTCTCAGAGATATCTCACTCAATACTCCTAAAAGCTTAATTTATAACACATTTTCACAATTTAGCACAATCAAAGATATTAAATCCAAAATAGCTAACCAATGGTAATATACTATAATTAAATTTGAAGAAAAAGAAGCTGCTAATAAAGCTCTTCAAAATTGATCAAATCTTTTAGAATAAGATAGTATACAAATTATTCCACTATAAAATTAATATGAAATAATCACAAATAGAGACTAATATAAATTCAAACTCACAAATCTATCATATGAATGCACAGTATATGAGCTTTCTGACTACTTAAATGCTAAAATTTATTATATTTCATGCTTACCAGCAAAATATTAAAGATAATGATATGTTTGGATTACTTTTACATCAGAGACTGACCTAAATACTGCACTAACATTATCAGTTGTATTTAGATAATTACATCTAAAATGAGAATAAAGATCAATTATCATTTGTAATATATGCTTCAAACAAGAACATCATGTATCAAAATATTGTAGCAAAGCAAAATATATCTTTTAATATAAATAACTTAATAAATTATATAAAAATAGAAGAATTTCCTACAGAAAATCATACATTAACATAACTCCCCAGTCTTACAAAGATATCTTATTAGGAAGAAAAAACTCTAATACCTTAATCACTAATTCATAACAAATTTCTTGACCCTGAAATCAACAAAATCTTAAACTATCACAAAAACAAAATACCTATAACAATATCAAACTCACATCTAATCAAGATTCTCAATAAATAATAATAATAATAATAATAATGAACAAATAATCTCTCTATCTAAAATTTGAAAAGACATAAACATACTATCAATATAACTTAATTCACTACAACTAAAATTTGAATTAATAGAACAAAAACTCAATTAAATACTATTCAAGTTATCACTCCTCACACAAGATCTAAATATAATAAATAAATAAATAACTTCAATAATATCACAATCAAATATAATCAATAATCAATCATCTATAATAATTTCGCAATCACAATCTATAGAAAACTTAAATCAAATTATCCATGAGCAAGAAAACCAAATCACAGAACTAATCATACTTAATTAGCAATTGCAAAAATAACAACAACAACTCCAATCTCAACAATAAATCATAATAGAAAAACTCAACATAATCAAATATCAAAATACTTACAATAAATAATTTCACAAATTTACCATCCACTTCAACAAACTCATCACAAATAACTCATCTCAATCACAATATAAATATAAACTCTACTATAACAAATTCACCTACATTCTCATAAAATATATCATATACATATTCAACAGATAATAACATAGGCTTCAAATAAATAAACATACTAAGAATCACCACTCTAAACTGCAAAGATCTTAACACAAATGGAAAAACTGAAGATATTTACTCATTAATTCAATTTTATCATATTGACATTATTATTCTCACTGAAACCAAACTCCAATCACACATAGCAAAATACTACTTTAAAAGTTTCTCAAACTATATTCAATCTGGATATACAATAATAACTGATTATTTGGTACTGGAATTAGCATACTATTTCACAATAACTGACATATATATTTACAAAAAACAATCAAACTTGAAGGTCGCTTAATCTACATCAAACTTGTCTTCAAACAATCAGTAAATCTTAACATAATAGGATATTACCTACCAGTAGTAAATTATAAACAGAAAAAAAAGATCAAACACAAACTCATATAATATATAAATAATATAACATCACATGAAAAATATATCATCATAGAAGAGAATTTTAATGAACACTACTTTCAATCACCCAAGCACAGTCTAACTAATCTATTACTTTTCAAAGAAATGGATAATGACTTTTATCTTAAATATTCAGGATTACTCAATCACACATAAACAAGATATTAAACATATCATCAACTAGATATAATCTGATACTTATCACCTATCATCAATTATCTCAAGCATGCATTAATAATGGAATAATAATAGATCAAAACAGATCATCTACTAGTAATAAATAATATATATACTACCACTCTGTTCTACAGAATATCACAATATATAATTAATCAGTACAAATAGAAAAAATATGCATACAAAGTTAAAAACATTCCAGATCAAATATAGTTAGAATATCAATTCTTAACAGCAGAAATCTTTCAATAAACAGAATCTGATATAATATCAATTAACTCCTAATGGACTAAAATAAAAAAATCTATTACACAATCAGCTAACAAAATATTAAAAAAGATAAATATAGCTAACAAAAAAAATATATCAAAAATAATATGCATAATATAAAAACAGATTTTTACACTTAATGCAATAATTTACTTTCATACACACACCCAAAATTAACAAGAAAAATACACAATCTTAGCAACACTTATCAATAAACATAATAACTTCAAACCAACTCCCACACCCCTATCATTAGACATCCATGAAACAGATTAGCTTTAAAAAGTAAAATAATTACAAAAATCTCTAGTAATAAAAAAGATATTAGAAATAAAAAAGTGCAAAGCAGAAATAATCACAGCCAATATTAAGAAAAATTAACAGCTACTTTATCATAATTCTGACATAATACTTCACAACTCACTAGATAGAAATTATCAATAAATTTTTATAATCAAAGTATATCAAAATAATTAACTCACAGATCATCCTATCAAAGTTAAAGAACTAGTCAAACAACACTTTCACCAATGGACACATCACAGAAATACCATATCCTATCCTAACAACCAATAACATAAATAATATAAATCACAAGATCACATACCTGACTCAGCATTCTCCACCATCTGTAATCCAATATCTTCAACTGAATTTCTCAATGCTCTTATAGCAGCTCCCTCTTTTAAAGCTCCAGGTCCAAATGATATATATAACATTCTATTCAAAAAATATGATCACATAATTTATAACACTCTCATAAATCTATTTAATAATTGTATATAAAAAGCAGACATATCAACAGAATAGAAAAATACCACTATAACTCATATCAAAATTATATGACTAGGAAGAAAATCTAGACTTCACACAATTTATAATACTCATTAATAATACTAGAAAAATCTTTTCTCACATTCTCACAAGCCACATCTCAATAATTTGCAAAAATCTCAATATACTACAAGATTTTAATTTATCAATCCTTCCTGACATTAGCATAACTGCTTCTATTCACATACTTAACAGTCTGCTTGAAGATACATGAACTTATAAAAAAGAAATCTGATATATTTTTCAAGATATAAAATAAGCTTATGATTCTGTTAATTAGATAATATTATCCAAAGTACTTACACGAATAAAAATATATTCTTAATATATCAATCTATTAAATAATATCTACAATTCTCATCTCAATCAAGTAATCACTACATATAGTAATACAAAATAATATCTAATACTCGATGATCTAGATTAAGAAGAAGTTAATACTTTTATTCTCTGGTATATATTTTATGATCCCTTACTTTGCTACATCAATACTCATTACTAACAAGATGGATATATAATCTTTACTTTATGGATATCATCTATCTACTTTTTTAATCAATCTACAATCTCCAAAACTATTAATCATAGCGTATATATAGATAATACAATTTGACTTGCTCACTCATCAACTAGTATGTAAAATATTCTTAATTTAGCTACTTAATTTTATAATATATGTGATATCAATATTAATACTTCAAAAACAGAAGCAATTCAACTTAACACAAATTCAAACTCTTCAACATTAATTCTACACTTTGGAAATGAAAATGCATCTTTAAAAATTTTGCAACTTTCAGAAAGTACAAAATATCTAGATTTCTGAATCAGCAGAGATGGCAAATTCCAAAAATAATAGCAAGTTATCAAGTACAATATATAACATGTATCATATATATTAGCATAGAAAAAACTTAATCATCAGCAAGTTGCATATATTATTAATAGTGTACTATTTCCAGCTATCAAATATCAATTACAATTAATTATCCTCTCTAAAATATTTTGCTCATTAATAATGTGCCATTGCAAAAAACTTTTCAAAGTCAAGACATGCATAGCACAAGATATATCTGACACCCTTCTATATTACAAAAACTATTTCAATCTAATAAATATATAGGAATTACAATCATAATATAAAATCAGTAAATTTATATACTGTATAAATAATATAGATTTACTTGATCAAATAACTCAAATCTGATTATGGGATTTGCAAGAACAAAGATGGTTCTCACACTTTGTACTTTCAACTCTAATGCTAGAATACTCTTCTTCTGGTAAAAATCTCATTACAAGTATCCTTTCTCTAATGACTAAAATTAATATTAGCTTCACTACTTCTAACATCATATAGTAACTACTATCACAACCCTTTAACACAAACTATCCTCTCCATAATATCATTAAGTAATGGTCTCTATATCTCAAATACCAGTCAATCCTAAAAAAAGACAAAATAATATTTCTTAAACAACTTATCAAATATAACAGAATATATCTTATTACATGAAGACAATATAAAAAATGATTCAGACAAAAAGCACACAGAGCAAAATCCAAATAATTTATAATGCTTGAACAAATAATCTTACAAGACACAATTACTTGATATATCTTCAATCAATATAAATTATTATTAATATTATCAAATATCATCTCCCAAATCTTAGTCATGCCATACTTTACTAGCTCAAACAGATCTGCTATCTCATGGTAACAAATATTTACTATAAAGATAGCTCCTCAACTAGTTGCAGCTTGTGACAGTCAATCAGAGAATTGTGACAGAGTTACAGTAGCTAATCAGAGAACTACAACAGAATTACAACTAGTTATAGCTCTTATCACTAATTTACTATATTTAATAATCTCCCAAATCCAATCATAATCTTCTCAGATGGATCAATATAACATAAGTAAAAGCAGATACTACATAGATAACATGGTTATCTTCAATATCAGCCTCCTTCTTAATATTAGAAATACTATTTACTACTAAGACAGAAACTCTTGCAATCTGCATAATATCTGAATGCACATCACCAGATAGTCACATCATCATCCACACAGATAGTCAAGTCACTATACAAGAATACAAAAAGAATATTACTAACTGACATTCTCTCTCACAATGAAAATTATATCAGCAATCATACTGGTATCTATAAGAAATTCTAGCTCATAACATTCAAACAAAAAATATATACTTAAAAATAAATAAAGTAAAAGGCCATTCAGATAATCCTGATAATAATATAGCTGACAGACTAGTAAAAGAAGAATGCATCTAATCATCAATCAAAACCAAACTCTAACATTTACCTTCAACTCAATATCTTCCCATTTTTTACAAGAATCTCTTAATTGACTCTAACCTCTAGTACTTTATCAAATATTTTTACAGTAGTCAAAATATTCTTATATAGTAACAATCCACATGCATAAAAAACTTTTTGTCATCTCCTCTCATTTCTTTAATAAACTGAAAAGCTTCTCATTATTATTGAAAATATATAGACAAAAACAATCTCACACATATTCCTAATCAAACATTCATAATTAAAATTATCACAACTTCTCTTCCTGTTCTCAGTCTACTTTCAAAATGTAAATCAGTACTATATACCAGTGATATATACTCCAGATGTCAATCTTATTCTGAAACAATCAATCACATATGAAAATACTTTCACTCAACAGACCTCTTATATATCCTATTATTAACTATTCCATATAAATTGGCTTCTATTATCTATTCTCATCTAACCCCATCATCACGCATAAATATTATCATCCTCACTATAATCTGTAGACAATTTATAAACTCATAATTATCTAGTTTATTAACAGATATAATGTCATCCTCCTCATCAATCTTCATTATTTACCTTTTAGATAACATGGTCTCATACATACTAATTTCCTTCCTTCTCATTTATCTTTCTCAAATCAAAACTCTCCAGATCTTTACTCTTTTCATTCACTAGTTTATATCAAAATTTTGAAAAACAATATGACTCCTCTATTGCCAAGCACAAATAACTTCTGAACATCAATTACATATAACTATCAAAATGAAATGCTTATCTATTATTAGTATTAACTTCAAAGATAAATCTCTAGATCATATATCCTCTATCTCTTACAACACAATTCTCAGAATACAAATAGATTCAAATCTCTACAAATGCCAACTTTCTTCATCCTCACATATCAATAATAATTACCCACTAATAGGATGTATCAAAATAGCACATACTAATTTCATCAAGCAAAAGTTACAGTTAGTAGCTTCTCACAATGATTTTCTTAACTTTACAATGCCAGTTTAATTCTAGATTGACCCATTGGTAACTAATCATATCAGTATTTTTTTTAAGAGATTTTTCTGATAGTCTACTTTGTACAATAGGAAACTATTTCTAGAACAACTAAAATATTATAATTTAACATAGTTACTTATATTCTAAGTAGAATTACACTATAGTACACTAAAATAATAATATAATTACTATATAAAATAATAATATTAAATTTACTTATCTTAAGAATAATTATGAGAAACTTTTGAAATTTAATGATTATATAAATAAAAAGTCTGCTTAAATTTTGCTTGATAGTAGAAAATCACAAAATTTTATTAATAAAGTATATATTTAAAATAATTAATTATAAATATATAATATAAATTTGATTATTATAGAACTTGCTAATAATTATAAAATAAAAGTCAACTTACCTATAATAATTAAGAAATTAAAGTTGGATACTTATTATATATTTGATATTATATATAAGTTCTTAATATTTAATATTATAATCTTATACTTGATAAATTATGACTTTATCATATCAATCTTACTATTAACTAATATAATAATTTCATGATATTTAATTATAATAATAAAGTAATCAAGATTAATACTAGCAAAAATAAATTTATATCTAGTTATAATTTACTTTATATCTCTTATCAATAATTTACTAAAATTTTATCTAATACTAAGTTATTTATAATTTATACTGTAATAAAAAAAATATATCAAGAAGTAATAACTTTTCATGAAGTAACTTAACTAATTAAAGAATTTGTTAATATATTTTTTAATTCACTTTCTAATAAATTATTATCAAAATATGTTATAAATTATATTATTAATTTGATATCTAGTTCTGAATTATTATCTTATTTTATATATCACTTATCTTATATTAAAATAGATAAATTGAAGAAATAATTATTTGAGTTACTTAGTAAAGATTTTATTCATTTAAGTCTTTTACTATTTGAAATATCTATCCTATTTATATATAAAAAGAAAAAAACTTTTTAACTTTATATAGATTATTATACTTTAAATAAAATTATAATTAAAGATTATTATTTTTTATCTTATATTGATGAATTAATATATTAATTAGCTAGAATATAATACTTTTCTAAATTAGATCTCTATTCTAAATATCATCAAAATAGAATTAAGAAAGAAGAGATTTATAAAACTGTATTTAGAATAAGATATAATTATTATAAATTTCTTATATTATCATTTGGTCTTACAAATATACTTATAACTTTTATAACTCTTATGAATAATATTTTTCATAACTATTTGAATAAATTCATTATTATTTATCTTAATAATATTCTTGTATTCAGTAATACTAAAAAAAATTCTTAATCATCTTTATATTATTCTTTCTAAACTTTGTAAATACAAATTTTATATCAAATTAAAGAAATATGAACTTATAAAATAATATATTGAATATTTAAATTATTTTATTTTAGATCAAGAAATCTTTATAAATTAATGTAAAATTACTGCTATTCATAACTAATCTCAACTAATTAATATCTTTAAGCTTTAATTATTTCTAAATCTTACTAATTATTATAAAAAATCTATTAAAGAATTTTCTGCAATTATTTTACTATGTAATAATTTTGATTGGATTATCTTCCTTTAGATCTCTTTTAGTTTAGATCTTCATTTTGCGCTATTTATATAACAGATTAGCTTTGTATTACATTTTTAAGAAGATTATTTTCACTCTGGATATACAGATGATCATTATGTATTT
>CAJVPS010002939.1:0-11168 GCA_910591765.1 Ambispora leptoticha
TACTGTTAGAGGGTTTAGTCAGCGTACTAAATCTTTTGTTTTAGTTATAGTATTTGTTAATTTAGTTTTTGGTACCTTGTTTTAGTTTAGTACTCGTGATCACAACTTTGTTTTATATTATTTCATTTTTTGCCTTGTGTTGATATAATACTCGTAAGTATTGGCACTAGGAAATCTTTAGAATAACTGTTATTCCCTTAATCTTTATAAATAATTCAGTCTTAGCTCTCAAAACTTATTATAAACTATATTCGTGGTAAAACCTACCTTCTAGAGTATAGTTTGTAATATTAATATATTTTCAAGAGAATATAAATAGATATAGTTCCTCATTTATATTCTAATAGTATCCAAGATAAGTAATAAAGTGAGAAATTTCTCATTCTTTACTAGTATTAAGAGGTAGAACTTCTTCTTTTTTTTGAAAATTAATTTGTAATGAATAAACAATCTCTTTTTCATCTCCTTCTGTAAGATTAATAATAAACTTTTCTTCTTTATTATTAATAAAATATAATTTACAGTCTCTATAATTTATTTTTTTTCTGTTTCTATACTAATGACAGTGATAATTTTGTAAACTATACTAGCAATCTTGATATTATATTCTAACTAATCTTTAGTTAGAATAATTTTCTTAACTTCTAGACATTGATAGCATTGATAATCAGTATAAGAAGAATTATTTTAATATTTAGAATTGCAAATATATAATATTTTAAAGAGTTAATTATGAGTAGTATACTTTGAATGATAACTTTTAAGATGATAATATTCTTCTACTGACAAGATGATAGGATTTTGAACAGGCATATTGATTACTAGAAAATTGACAGAGTTTTTACTTTTATTTGGTTAGTTCTTTATACTAGTAAAAATTATGACTTATTAGTATCAAAGTCTGATTTGCCAGGGCTAGAAGCATTTAATTTTCTATAATAATTCTAGATTCCAGTCTATTATCTTCAAGATAAAGCTTCAAATAATCATTATTATATAGATTTTTAAGAATTTTATCATCTAATTTTCTTAATTTATAGATATCTTTATTAAAAACTTAATAAATATAATATGATTCTTTCTATTTCTGAGCAAATTTTTTATAATGCTAATGCTAGATTTCTATTCTCTTCATTAAGACTTTATTTCTGATAAAGAAAAATTAGTAATTTTTATCTTATTGATAAGCTTTTTTTTATTTTTATTAGAATTTTATATATTTTATTAAGTAATAGACCTGTCTAACTCTAATCTATTTATAATAGTACAAGTTCTTTTAACTAATTCATTTGAAGTAATATTTTCTTTATTCTTAATTGATATTAATTTAAGATCTAGTAGTGTAATAGCTTGTTTACTATAGATAAGATAGAAAGATATAAACTTTATTAAGCTTTGTTTCATTATTCTGTAAATAAAAAGTACTAAAAGCATATATATATTTTATTCTTTTTTATATAGTTATACTAATTTTCTAATAATATTATATAATATTCTATTCAATCTTTCTATAAGTCTATTAGTTTGAGAATAATATAATATTGATAAATAATATTTGATCTGATACTTTTCAAATAATTCTTTTATTAATTTATTAGCAAATATTATTCTTCTATCTGATATTATTTCTTTTGAAAAACCATATCTATAGAAAATATCTTTATATAGAAATAATACTATTGCTTCTGCTAAACTATTTAAGATTGGTCTTGCTTTTGCCTATTTAGTATAATAATCTATAGTAACTACTATATACTTATAATTATCTCTGGTTGATGTAAGTGACCTAATTAGATCTATTCCTATCTTTTCAAAAGATTCTTTACTTTTTATAAAATGTAGTATATTATTTCTTCTAATTTTTCCTTTGTATTAATATATATTACATGTCTTTATATAATTTTTAATATCAGAATGCATCTTAGATTAATAATAATTTTAAGCAATTTTATATTAAGTTATTTTAATATCAAAATATTCAGTATATATTATTATATAATTATTAAATAATACTTCTTCTATTTTATTAATTTTAATTACTTTCAAAGATTATTTTAGTTTTTTCTTATTATATTTATATAAGATTTCTTTCTTTACTAAGTATAACTTTGCTTTATTTTTAAACTTTTATTGATCTTTTTCTGATATTTCTTCTGGCATGACTAGAGTATTTAAATAAGTAATAAGTTATAAATATTCAAGTAATTCCATTATATTCAAGTTAGATAATCAAATAAGAGTATATCAAGTAGTTACTGAGCAATTTTTAATAATATATTTTTTTATTTCTTTTAGATCTAAGTTGATTCTGATTAAAAATATCTAGATAAGAGATCTATATTAGAGTGAATTTAGCCTTTGTAATATTCAATTTTGAAATTATAATTCTCTAGAGTCAAAATTCAGCATGCAAGTCTTTCAGAAATTTTTGGTTTATTAAATAAACTTTTTAAAGTATTATGATTAATTACTAGAGTAAAAGAAATATTAGAATATAAGTATGATCTGAATAATTATATTACCCAAACTACTGCTAAATATTCTAATTTAGTTATATAATAATTCTTCTCAGTATCATTTGTTCTTTTACTAATATAAGTAATTATATGTTCATTATCTTTTTCATCTTTTTATATCAAAATTGCTTCTAATTTAAAGCTAGAAGTATCAATATATAGTATGAAAAATTTCTTAAAGTTTGAATAAATTAATATAGATATAATAATTAATCTATTTTTCAGTTTTTCAAATACTTCTTGATATTCAATAGACTATTCAAAAAGTTAATTATTTCTTATTAATTAATTCAAAGATACTGCTATCTTTGCAAAATTTCTTATAAAGTATCTATAATATGAGATTAAGTCAAGAAATTTTCTCAAAATAATTAGATTTATTAGTCTAGAAAACTGTTCTATAACTAAGATTTTAGCTGGATCAGGTTTCAAATCATCTTTACTAATAATATATTTTAGAAAGATAAATATAGTTTTGTCAAATTGATATTTGCTTGGCTGAAGTTTTAGATCATTTTCTCTAAGTTTGTTAAATACTTATTTCAAATATATAAGATACTTTTCAAAAATATCTGAGAAAATATTAATATTATTAAGATAAATAACTATAAACTTCTTAAGATAAGGCTTGAATATTTTGTTCATTAAGTATTGAAAAGTGGCTAATATATTATTTAATCCAAAAGATATAATATTGAATTTATATAGATTATTGATAGTGATAAAAGTTATCTTCTTTCTGTTTTCTGATTTTATTTCTACTTGTCAATATTCAAAGGCTAAATTAAGTATTGAAAAGTATTTTGCTTTGCCAAATACATCAAGTAAGTTATCAATTCTAGATAAAGAAAATTAATCTCTTTTTGTAACTTTATTTAATTAATAATAATCTATACAAAATCTATATTTGCTATTCTTTTTCTTGACCACTACTACAAGTACAGATTATAAACTATCTAATAGAGAAATAATATTTTATTGAAGTATTTTTTCTATTTCTTCTATAAATTCTTTTTTAATAGATGAATATCTATAATATGATTTCAAAACTATCAATTTCTCAGTTTTTGTATTAATCTCATATTGAATAATTATAGTTTTTTCAGATTTTTCATCAAAAAGATCTTGGTATTCTTCTAGTAATTCTTCTAACTATTGCTCTTGTTCTGGTGTTAGATTATTCTCATCAGAACTTTTTTCTTTTATCTGATAAAGCAGTTCTGATACTAATTTTATCTGTTCATAATATCAATCATCTTTATTATATTTATAACATTCAGTTGATAAGCAATTATTGACATGAGAGTATTTATCTAAACTAGTAATTTTATTTCTCTTTAATTCTTTAAATATTAAGTGAAAGAACTTTTCTTTATCTAGTTGAGTATAATATTCTTTTACTTGTAAATCTAGTATTTTTATTTGATCATCTAGACTTTTTTGAATATTTAAAAGTGACTGGTCAATACTATTATCTTCTTCATATTCATCTTTACTTTCTTCTTCTATTATAGATTTCTGTTCTTTAAATTTACTGGTTGAGCCAAAATCTTGTTGATCTCTTTCTAAGTTTTTAAGTTCTTCATGAGTTAATACTAAATGAATTTTTAAGATCTTTACTAATGATAGGAATATTATTTATGCTATCTTCTTATCAGATTATATAATATATGGTTAACTAGAATTATTATAAATCAATACTTTAATATTTCCAGTATATCCAGTATCTATAATATCAGCTTTTACTTTTATTTCTTTACAAGCTAAAGAAGATCTAGAAGTAAGTTAACAAAATATTTCTTTTAATACTTTAACTGCAATATATGAGTCTATTATTACAGTTTCTTGTGACAAAATAACAAGTTCTTTTGATTCTGAATATCTTAGATCAAAATTAGTATCTGTTTCATGAGTGTATTCTGGTATTTTTTCTTTGCCATTATTGTCAAAGATTTTAAGTTCTACTTCTTCATTAATATTATATAAATTATTTTTTTTTTCAATTTTATGATGCTTTTCTAAATATATAATAGATATCTTAATCTATTTCTTTTGATTTTCAAATTATAATAAACCTTTGATCTAGCTTATAACTGCTTATAAGTATGAGTCTAATTATTTTTTAGGATAAGATTATAGTTACCATTCACAGCTACTAATGCTTTAATCTTGATTGATTTAGTTCTTAAAGTAATTAGTAAGTCAATTACTTCTTCAATTGCTTTTTTTTTATCATTAATATCAATTAGATTTACTATGCTAGATCTTTAAATTTTTTAATCTATCTTCTTCAAAAATTATTAAGCAACTATATTACTCACAGCACCACTGTCAATTATTATTTTGCAAAATTGATTATTGATATATTTATTTATATACATGATATCTATAGGTACTTGTTGATTCTATTGATTTTCTTTTTTATTTTCTATTAATAATTTCTTGAGCTGATCATTATCAATTGAAAACTTTTTTAATTATAAATATACTCTTATCTTCTAAAAATGCATTTAAGAGTTTAAATACTCTTCAGTATTTAAGTAAGCATTCTGTTTGTTATTATTATTATTGTTATTATTTCTTTTATTATTATTATAATTATTATTATTCTGATTATTTTAATTCTTTTTTGAACTAATGTATCTACTAGTAATATGACTAGTGTCTCCATAGTTATAATAGATGATATTATTTCTTGAGTTATTATTATTAAAATTATTAAAATTAT
Source organism: Ambispora leptoticha (assembly GCA_910591765.1). Lineage (NCBI taxonomy): Eukaryota > Fungi > Glomeromycota > Glomeromycetes > Archaeosporales > Ambisporaceae > Ambispora > Ambispora leptoticha. Next base: position 5,245 of record CAJVPS010002939.1, read on the forward strand.
TATTAAAATTATTATTATTATTATTAAAACTATTATTATTATTATAATTATTATTTCTTCTACTTCTGTATTCATTTGTGATATGACCAAATCTTCTATAATTATTGTATCTAATAGAATTATTTCTATTATTAGAACAATTATTAGATTGAGTAATAGTTATCAATTTTTTTAACTTTGAAATAATATTTTTAATCTGTTTTACTAACTTATTAATTCCAGTATTTATAGATGATATTAGTAAGAAAGATAAGCTATTTGATATAGTATTATATTATTAAAAGTTAGAACCATAGGCAGTTGCTATATTAATTACTTCTTTTAATATTGCAGGATGAGTTGAATTAACAAAGAATTTAATTTTTGATCTGAACTTATCTATAAAGTAAGATACATATAGGTAAGCTAAGTAGATATTAGTTAGATCTACTCTTTTAATTAATTCTCTGATAATTATAGTATATTATTCTATATTTTCATCAGATAATTATTTTCTTTATTTTAATTATTACTGCTATTTATATAATTGATCATGATTTCTAAAATGCTTTTCAAATTGATATATAAATAAGACTTCTTTTACATTTTAATTAGTGTCATTATTATAACTTCAGATTCTAGATTATTCTAAATCTTATAACTTTTTATTGGCATATTATATAATAGCTAAGTCTTTTAAGTAAGCTCTTGCTATTTGAATTTTTCTATCATTGCTAATATCATTAACAATACAAGCATTCTCACAATCTTGAAGCTAACTAATTGAATCTTGTTATCATCATAGAATTCTATAATTTTGACATAATTGGCTTCTTTTGATCTTCCTAGAGCTATAGCAAATACTTCAATTCTATATATCAAATCTTTAAATCTGTTATCAGTAGTTGATGAAGATGATGTTTCATTCTTCTTGTCTCTGCTTATTTCTTCTTCTTCAAGTAATATTGAGAAAATAATAGATATATCTTAAGTAATTAGTTGTATTTCTAAGTATTTATTAAGTGATAATTATACTAATATCTGTTCAAGAGTATCTGGATTATATTTTCCAAACTGTTGTAAGATATTTAATAATTCTTTATTTAATTTTAATTGACTTGGATAATATACTTCTATAGGTATATCTTATTACTTTCTTTATCTTTGTTCTGTCAAATATTTGTTTCTCTTATCTTTAAATTTAAATATCTCTTGTTGCAGTTTATAAAAATATATTTATATTTATTCTGTTGATAGATTAGTTTCTTCTTTAATTAAAGTTATAAAAGCTTTTCTTACCTTGATTTGGATTTCATCATGTATTACTTCTTGATGAAAATAATAGAACTTTTTCCAGATAACTTGATGATCAGATTCAATATAATCTTCAAAATATAACTTAATAAATAGTTGAGTAAAGAGTCTTTCTCTTTCTACTTTGATTTCTTTAATTGGATCCATCTTGATATGTTGCAAAATTATTTCTTCAGTTACTTTTGATTCTCTACTAATTTTAATTTAATCCACAGAGAATTTTTATCTATATCTGAGTTGAATTTGATAATCCTATGGAATTATTTTTCTATAGAGGATCAAAAAGTTATTATCTTTTTAGTACAAGTTTTATTCTAAGGATGAGTTAAATTTAATATTATAAAAGCATATGATAAAAATAACCATATGCTTAAAGTAAGATTTGGAAGAGTCTTTAAAAGATTTATTAACAAAAATATAAATACTATTATTTATCTAAAGATAGATAATGATAGTATTCTTGTTATGACTAGTTAGAATATAGTTCAATTTCAAAATATAATTTCAAGATAGATATAATATTCAGTTTATTAACAAGATGAAATAATAGATCTTAATCAAGATCTATTCTATAGAAGAGATTTCTTAGAATTCTCTTAAAATTAAAATCTACTTAAATATAAATTGAGAACTAAACTTATAGAACTTAACTAAACTAAATAACTAAATATTTTATTATTAACTATCTATCTAAATTCACTAGCTAAGATACATCACTTTTATATATTTTAGAAGTTATATGAATGATACTTTTATTATGATACTTATGCTAATTTTGCTAGGATCTAAATATTACTTTAGCTAATATCATAATATTGATTTTGTTATGATAATATTATTAGTTTTGCTATAATAATTTTGTTAACTTTGCTATAATAATTTTGTTATGATCATCATATTTATGAAATCTTCTAAAAATATTTACAAATAATATTCTTTAAAGCTAATATCTAATAAGATATAAATAATTATTTATCTAATCATATTGTAATATGAAGTGATTAATAATAAAATTAACTAATATTTTACTAAAAGTTCATATTATAATAATATAAACTTTAGAAAGATTTCTTATCTCACAATAAATTTAATTTCTAAAGTCAGGAATATTAAAATTTTTGAAGAAAAAATACAAGTCAAGAATATCACTTTTACCTAAGAAGAATATTCAAAATTAGAAAGAAGATTTCAATAAATTTATTATCAAAGTTCTCAATAAACTTTTAATTAGAAAGAATCTGCTGCTGAATATTGGTGTTATTATAAATTATCAATATCCAAATATAAATATTCTTAATACTTTGATGATCTAGTTATCTGAATTAATATTAAAGTAATAAATATACCAAATAACTTGTTAATAATTTTACTCAAAACAAAATCAAAAACTGATAATTAAAAGTAAAATATATCAAAAAATTAGAGAAGATTTCAATTATAGAAGAAAAAATTCTTTTCTAAAAGTGAAGTTTTAAGAAAATTGAAAGCAGAATAATTAAATATTTATATTATAAATACTTTATGAATAGTAAAACTATTTCAGAAGCTAGAAATAAAAATGAAACTGAAAAGTAATACTATACTAATTACTTTATCTAACAATAACTCAACTTATCTATCTGTAACTATTGTGAACATCAAGATAAAGCTAGATATTTTCTTGAAGTAATCTGAAAATATAATAAGTTAAATATTTTTATAACTATACTGAATAATATATATACATATTTAATTGTGGTAATTAATAAAAAAATAATAGTATTATTAGAAAATTAAAAAGTAATAGTAACATATTGAATATATATCAATAATATAATAAAATTAGAAAAATAATACTTATCTGATATATCACTGATTATAATAAAGAAGAAGAGATACAGTATATTACCTATGATAGTTCTGAAAAAGCATCAGCTCAAGAAATCTTTTTGACTATCTATTAATAACTATCTCTCTTCTAAAGAAAAAAACTTGCTCAAATAGAATACATTAATATGAAACTCTATAATGAATATTTGATTCCTTGTGATTCTAATATTTGTGATAATTATATATGATCTGAATAAATTAAAGAATCACTAAAAGAAAAATATTCTGATCTAGAAAAAGAAAAGAAAGCTGAAGATAGTGATTATAATTTTATTGAGAAAATCTTAAATAAATATTATACAGTATCTAAAGACTATGAAGATAAAATAGAAGAAGAAGAAAAACTCAAAGAATAATCAGCAAATTTAATAATTAAAATTTATAATAATAAAGATAAAGGAAAAATATCTGAATAAGTTTATAAATATAATATAGATTTTGATCTTAGATATCCTAAAGAAGAAGTAATCCTGATTTAATCTTATCAAACTATTATGATTGATCTTTATTTGATAATTAAAGTTCTTATAAGAACTATTTATCAGTTAATATCTCAATCATTACTAGCCAAGAAAGGAATTAAAATTAAAAAAGAAATTATTAATACTGAATATACTAGAAATATTAGAGTTTTATTATATAATAATTCAAATAAATCTTATGAAATTCAATCTAATAAATAAATTACCTAAGTAATCTTTTTGTAACTTATTCCAATTAAAGGAATAATATCTGTAGATATCAAAGAAGAATTAGAAGAATCATCTTATAAAATTCAAGAATTTGAATTAACTAGAAAAGATAAAATAGAAATGTACTTCATAGATAAAGAAAAAATCAAAAAAGTAGTTAAATAAAGAAAATTAACACTTAGATAACAAGATATCTTATATAACTTATTACAAGTATATAAAGATATTTTTATATCAGATCTTAATGAACTTGGATAAACTAATATTATTTAATATTTAATTAATACTGAAAATAAAAAGTCTATTTATTAAAAGATTACAGAGTAATCATATCTAATCAAGAATTTATTCATGATAAAATTTAATAAATATTAAATACAAATATTATTTAAAAATCTAATAACTCTTAGATCTCATTTATTATAGTAATAATAAAGAAAAATAGCAAGAAATAATTTTGTGTTGATTACAGAAAACTTAATACTTTCATCAAAAAAGATACATATTCTTTACCATGAATTAATAAGATAATAAATAATCTTGAAAATACAAAATAATTTTCTTCTATAGATCTTATATCTGATTATTAACAAATTAAAATAAAATTATTCAGTATTAAAAAGATAATATTTATTTTAAGAAAGGGATTATATGAATTCAAATTTATATTTTTTAAACTTTATAATGTACTAGCAACTTTTTAACAAGTTATAAATAATATATTTGAAGATTATAATTAGAAATTCATTATGATCTATATTAATAATATTAATATATACTCAAAAATTTAGGAAGAATATCTAGTATATTTACAAAAAGTTTTTTAATAAATTAAAGAAGCTAGATTAAATTCAATCTAAAAAAATATAACTTTATTTATAAGAACTTACCCTTTCTAGAATATATCATAACTTAAGATGAAATTTTATCTGATCTCTTAACTATTCAACAAATTTAAGAATTTTCTATATCAATAAATATCAAAAAGCTTAGATTATTCTTAGAACTAGTTGAATATTACAGAAAATTTATTAAAGAATTTTTACAGATAGCAGTATCTTTGTTTAAATTTTTAAAGAATGATATCATTTTTATTTAAATTATATATCAAGAAAATATATTTTAAACTTTGAAAAAAAACTTATCTCTGCTCTAATTTTGATTTATCCTAATTTTATCAAGAAATTCTATTTCTATACTAATATCTCTAACTCTGAACTTAATATAATATTATCACAAAAAAATAATGAAGAAAAAGAATAAGTAGTAATCTATATAAGTATTTCACTTAAATTAGCAGAAAAGAATTATAGTATTACTGAAAAAGAAGCTCTAACTATAGTCTGAATTGTTAAATAATTTTGATATTATCTTCTTGGATCTCTTTTTGAAATTATTACTAATCACAATATACTTCATTAGCTATTTACTATTATAAATTATATTTTAAAAGATAAGTTTTATCATAAATATAATTTATAATAAGTTTTGAGAATGAAGTCTGAATTATTTATAAAGATAAAGAAGATTATTATTATTCTAAAGATTTTTTAGTACTAATACTTATAAGTATTATATCAATACAAGATAAAAATAAAATAATAAAATAAGTTATGATTACAAAAATTAATTAAGAGTTGGTATCAAAAACTAAAGTAATAAATACTTATAATCAAGATAATAAATATCAAATATAACAAATATAAAAATTAAAGTAATAAATGTTAAATCTAAAATAATAAATATCAAACTAAGCTTTTATATGTGAAAAAACTTACAAAAATCTTCTAAATCAAATAAATATATTTGGTTTATTTTAAGTAGAAGTATCCACTATCTAAGTTTTTCAGACAAGAAAAACTTATAAATAATCAGAATATAATTTATTATGATAGAAGAGATAAATAAAAGCAAGATATTAAAATAAAAATCAAAAAAAATTACAAGATAAGTATAATTCAAGTATTATTAAAGATAATTGATTATTACTATTCAAGTATATTTATTTCAAGTCTTAGAGCAGAGATATTTATATATTTTTAAGATTTTACAAGTTTCCATTTAAACTCA
>CAJVPS010002940.1:0-11167 GCA_910591765.1 Ambispora leptoticha
TAAAAGAATAAGACTAAATATAGGTAATAATATAAATTAAAAATAGAATTAATTATAAATAAGATTAATTAATAAAATTACTTATTCATCTGATTTGGTAGTGATCAGTAATTACTGTGTCATGTGCTGTAACTATATCATATACTGTGTCACATCTATTACACCATATGAATAAATAATTAATTACAATATTAATAGTTAAATTACTATTCTTGCCTGGTCAAGCATAAAATATTTTCTTATTATACTTCATTTTTTTTTTAATTCTTTTTTGCAAATATCTATACTTATATTCTCTGGTAGCTAGTATTAAAATTAGTAATTAAATTACTACTCTTGTCTGATTAAGTCTGGAATTTTTTTTATAGCTCCACACAAATTATTTTATAATTATTATACTCATCTTATTTTCTTTTCTTACCCAACTTTCTTTTATTTTTATCTTTGCTTCTTGCAGATTTTTCATATATAATCTTTATCTTTTGGCTATTCTATCAATAATCTTTCTAATCTTATTATTATTTATTTACATATACATATCTCTTTTTCATTATGACTTACATTTATTTATTTTCTTTTTGAAATATTATATCATATTATTATATCAATAATATTTATATAAAATTACATCATTTCTCACACAAAAAAAATTTTTTTCTTGTTATATCAAATATATATATCCTTTTTTGATTATAATATATACTATCATTCTCACATTTGACTAGTCTTCTTGCAGCTAGAAAATTAATTATTCAAAATTTTATTTTACTTTTTATTAGTTGAGTTATGGACTAATTCTAACTTGAGTAACTAATACACATCTCCCATCTATCAATATTATAATCAATTAAATTTTTATAATTTTTACTTTTCTTTTTATCTTAACTAATCACTTCTATCATGATATTTCACATCAAACTGGCTTGAAAACTTTTCTTCTATTTTTATTATTTATCTTTTCTTATATTTTAAGCTGAGAAAAATTCCTGATTGAGATCCAGATACATAATCTCAGTATTTTTATTCAAGCTAGATATATATATCAGTCTATAGATTATCTCTTTTTATTAACTCCTGGCATATCAATTCTTTTTACATACTTATTTTTTTTGTATATCTCAAATTTTCTTATTTTCTCTTTCTTACTTTTTCTTCTTAATACTTTCCAAATATTTTTTCTTTTAATTTTTTTTTTATACTAATTTTTTCAGAATAATCTAGATCAGCATATTGAAGAAATAATAAAGTCTCATATTATAACATCAAGAATTTAGATTCTATTGCAGAGAAATTTCTTGAATCTAGACTAGTCTCTTCCCAATATTTAAATTATTATTTTAAATAGCACATACTAACAGACTTGATCTTCACATGTAATTTGATTTATAGTACTAGATATTATATTCTGGATATTCATATTATACTTTAGGAATTAGTTCTTTGAATAGTTAAAATTATTTGTATTTTAGCATAACTCTTATATATTAAACTTTGATCACACTGTAGTATGTTAAAATAATAATAATAATAATAAATATATAATAAATTTATTAATGTTATATAAAGATTATGTGAATTAATTTCAGCTTCAGTCAATAAATACAACTATATTTACTCCAATATAAAGAATGCAAAAAAATGCAAATAAATATTTATCATCATCAAATTCTTTTAGCCAAATTCATGAAGTTTGATAATTAATAATCAAAATCAAAATTATAATAAACTATTAATATGTAATCTGAAAAATTCCTTGAATTTCAGCATTTTGAAATAGTTTTAACAAGAATCCTTAACTGAAAGTTCATTTTTGAAATATAAGTTATTGGTTTGTTACATCAAACTTTGATACTTAATATTTATTATAATAACATCCATTAGATTATAAATAAATTTTTTGCCGAATATTACATCTTAAAGCCAATACTAATATACAAAAGATTAAAGAATTTTCTCAATAATGTTATGATTAAAATATACATATGAAAATCGGACAGATATGATATAGTATAATATAAATATAAATTGTATAGAATAATAAATTATATATGCTTGAAATTCATCCGCGACACCAGAAATCCATATCTTTATGAAGATTCGCCTCGGGCTCGAAAATTGATTGTCTTGACGAGAAAGTATTCTTCAATTTCTACAAAATAATAATTATAAGTTATATTTCGAGAATTGATATAAAGGCAATTTTCAACTTACCCTGACTAGATCCCCTCGTTTCTTCTTTCTATTACTTCTTGAGCTTGTTACGTTGTTTCCACTAGCATTGTTATTTATATTATTATGATTATTATTATGATTATCATCATTATTAGCATAATTCATCATCATCATTTCTCTTTGCATCCTTCCATGAATATAAACAGCCACGTCTTCATTCTCCACCCAGATAATGGTGAATCCACACCCGTTTGGATGGTATGGGCGATTTATGTGTTGGTTATAGTTGTTATTTTCAGATCGTGAATTAACAGTCGTACAAGTAGAATTTGTGATATTTGACAAAAGCGACGAATTGGAATTTGAACTGGAAATTGATGATTGAGATTTTATTGAAGTTGTCGAATTTTTGCGAATAAAATTCATATTATTAATTAATAAGAATTCAAGAAATATAAAAAAATATTATTTTGTGAGATAAGGAAATTTCGCCTCGTTTTCGCAGATCTTCTGAAAATCACACTTATTTATACAGATTTTTTCCGAATACTAGCATTTAATTTTCGTCTTTTGTTGTTGTTTATGTATTCACTCCTCCAGATCCAATTCATGCACAATAATTGAATTGAATCTTTTATGTATATATGCTGATGAATGTAGATTTCTTTAAAAATATATTCTATTCCCAAAAAGGGAAAAAATAACAATGGGTTATGGTAATTTTTTTTGATGAGTTAAGAACATTTTTGCCAAAATACACACGTTATGTTTTTTTTTCAATAACGATAAGGAATAAAAGGGTAATTCTTCATGTTAAAATAGTAGTTTCATTTTTCAATCACTATTTATATTTTTCTGTATTTAACAACATTTTACTATAATAATATATATACATAATACATGTAATAACGAAGAGATACTAATTAAGCACCAATCAATTCCTCCTTATGTTCTAAAAAGAACTGCTCAAGGGTTTTCGACCTAAAAGCCTCAATCTCGGTAAAGTGAGGACTAATAATTTCCAACTTGCCTTGTTTGACCAGTTCATACAATTCGAGGACGTTGTCTTGCTCAGTTGTCGATGTGATGTTCTTCTTAATGTGTTCTTGAGCGATGTGATTTTTGTCTTCGGTCGGCTTATAGGTGAGCTGGTGGTGAAGAGTATCGGTTAGTCCTTTGGCGAGGATCTCGCCATTTACGAGCTCTGGCCCGGTAATGTTGTAAATATGCTCACTGTGATTTTCGGATTTATCGAGAATGTGAGCTGCCGCTTTGCCGACCTAACAATGAAATTATTATTAACATATCACATGATACCTCTATATAGTTTTTGAATGTCCGCATATAGAGGTATGACCCCATATATATATTACGATAATATTTCGTACTTACATCTTCTACAGCGACAGGAGCAAACTACATGTAGTAGATAATAATAATTAATATTTTTTGGACAATTACCATATATCGAAATAAAATAAGCAAATAAATTTACTACCTTTCCATTACCAATTGGCAAATCCAAAACACCCTTACGAATACAATCTTTGAGTGCCAACAAATAATGGTCATAGATACCAACACGTAAAACAGACCAATGAGAACATTGATGGTGTTTTCTTAATTCACTGATACATTCTTCCTGAGAAATATTATCCCTTGCTTTGATATTGGTAGGTTCCTGATGTTTTTCATGTTGTGGTTCACATTCCTTTTTACCAAACAAACTTTGAAGTCTTTTCTCAGCTTCCGCAAATTGTTTTCCCACGTAATCTTGTCGTACATCGGCCAATAGCACCGACTGCAACAATACAAAAGGAACATTTGCGCGTTTCGCCGCCTCAATATAAGCGACACCGGCATCAAGACGTTCCGGTGAGAGAACAATCATCATTTTGTGTACTTCTCCGATAGGAATCTGTGCGGGAACTGTTTCGTCAAATTCTACTACGTTGCATCCCAGAGAAACAAGTTTCGCGTGCGTCTCTGGCGTAGCCTTTGAAGTGACCGCCGCTGTAATTTGAAGACGTCTATTTGAGTGCGTTGAACCTGTTTTTACCATCGCTTCTATGGTTGCAATAGCAGTTGGACGCTCGGCTTCAACAATGTAAATAAAATCTTTGGCCATTTTTTTTAAATTGAATTACTTGTTTTTAACAAAGAAGATATAGAACTATTTAACGTTAATTGACAATATTTATAATGAAATTTCGAAAAGTACATGACCGTGAGAATTTTTCTATTATACTAAAAAGTCTGATGATTTTTTGTAGTCAATTATACGAGAAAAATGTGGCTTGATTTCGTCTGCGTTTTGAGAATTAAGAATTTCGTTGGCATCAGCCGAGAAAAAAACCAATTTTTCTACTCTTACCCGTTACCCTCAGAAGCGAAATTACAAAATAACATATAAATATAAAGAAATAATTACATCACCTACATATAGAAAGAACAGACGATCCTTTATCGTTATAAATAGCGGTGGGTGTCATGTTTACATCATTACTAACCAATTAAAGAAAATGGCCTTGTTCCTTCGGCTTTTGGTTGATTGAGACTTACACATGAATATAACCACCATTTTCTTATCGATAATTGAAAAATTTGTCGATCAATGAAATAAATCCATAAATACATGACTTTCCCAAATGGCAAGTGGGCAATTATTGTATTATTGTATTAAAAAAGTTATTAGTAATAAATAATTAACAGCCAATGGTTTGTAATGATTTTAATGGTACGATTTTTTTTTTTGCTTATAAGATTCCATATTTATTTTAATACCACATGTATGAACTAGGCACCTCAGTTACTAAAAATGGATAATTCAAGACCAACAGAAACACAATCAAATTCTCAATTATCACCACTTCAAGCCCATTATCTAAAAAAAGAATTAATATCTCGACAAATAGCAAAAGAGGTTGAAATATTTTCTAAACAACTGCAAACGGAAGAGATTGCAGCAACTATTGATAATTTCAATAAAGAAGTAACACAATCACAATCCACACAAATTCCATTTCTTCAATTCATATTCTTCAAATTCATTCGCACTTTTCCATTCCTCACTAATACCGAAAAAGATTTTTGGGAGAAATGCTTCGAGTTCATTAAAGAATTTCAAAAAAAGAATATCAGCGGATCATCGACAAGAAATGAGGCTACGAAACGACGACGCTTGGCGAATAAAATTATCATGCATTTGACCCTGCTGTTGAATGCCGCTTGTAAAACCACCGCAGGAAAAGATCAAGCTATTACCGTGGATTCTTTTGAGGGCGAAGAAGAGGAAATTATAATGCAAGAGGAAATAAATGAAAGTGAACAGCAACAAAATGATATTGAACATGCGGAAAATAACTGTTTGAGAAACTATTTAGCTAATGGATGGGAATTTAATATTATTGCAGTAAAAACTGTAACCTCGAAACGTCATTTTAGGGAGCATTCCCATGCAGTGCGTATTGACATCTTTTCTTGTATCACAATATACTTATATGAACATTACTTATTTACTAACTCTTTCGTTCTTTTCGTATGTAGGAATATGTAATACTTACAAAACGTTCGACAGATGATGCGCCCATTATTGTAGCTCGGCGATACAAACAATTTCGTGCATTATACTCGAAGGTAATACCCGAAAATTTATACGATCTAAATTAAATGTCTTATTAAACAATCACATGATAATATTGCAGTTAAAAGGTGAATTCCCCGATATGGAAATTCCATCGGTACCAACTAAAATAAAAGATCCAAAACTAGCAAAAACATGTGAAAATAATCGACTCAATTTACGCGCGTATTTACGATCATTATTATCAATACGCGTAATAGCAAAAAGTAAGACATTACGCGGATTTCTCACAAGCAGTCCTATTAAATTGACCGACGAAGAATTGAAAGATATAGAGGAGAGAAGAAAACTTGATGATAAAAAGGCGGAACAACAACGAAGATTTAATTTTGAGGCGGGGAAGCGTGCGAAAGAGTTAGATCAGGAAGTTGAAAACTTTAAGAAGGAATTATTGGAGCAAGGTTTGTATGATTTTTGTTTTTTTAACAATAATAAATAATAATAATTTTTTAGTTGTGAAAGCTTAGCCGTTTTTCTCTCGTAATAGGTGGACTTTCAAATCTGGCCACTACAATCAAAAAAACATCTTTAATTACTGACTTACCGTGGTCATACCAAAAACTTATTGAACTGGGCGAGATAAAGCAAGTAATAAATTTGATTAATTCTAAAGAAATTCACATTTAATAAACTAATAATTTGTTATAAAATTTCAGTTATGCATCGACATTATATTATCTATTCATTGGATCAGATAGCAGCAGTGAGAATTTCGCTCAGTTAAAACGCATACACGGTCATATGCCATACAAAACACTCCGAGGAATCCTTAAAATATCCAATCCATTAATGTTAATGAAAGCTATGTTGAATTTATTCTTAGCACAACCTTTTGGAGGTAAAAGTTTGTTGCAGAGGTAAAATCAGTTTGAAAGATTGTTATTTAGAATCATTATAATTTATTTGTTTACTATTTATTCTTTACTATTTTTAGAATGATATCGATGAATTTAAGCGAAGAAATTAAAGAAATTGAAAAAGATGTCGCTACATTGCAGATAAAATTCAATATTCATCCAGAAATTTGTCAAAAGATTCAAAATTACGTGTATGCTCCTCAGGCAATTCAATCAGCCATAAGGGAAGAAGCAGGAAAAGAAAATAAAGGTACATAATAAGCAATCAACGAAATATCAACTTTTGTAACAACGCTTCTAAATATTAATTTAAATAATATTCTGTGCATGCAGATATAATACTGTTAATTCGCACAATTTTAGGATCTCAATCATTTGAACCGCAAATCTCATCAGAACGAATTGACAAGTTTATCGACGCGTTCCAGAGTCTTGACAAACAAGGAGAATTCGGGCATAGTAAACAAAATATTTTGAAAAAGTTAATGTTGTTGTATATTAGAAAAAGAGATAAGGAAATGATGATTGATTTACTTTTTCAGGTATTTTTATTTCGTGAATGCTAAGACGGTTTATTTATCGTGATTGAAGTTTTATTAATCAAATAAATGATTGGTTTTAGGGAGTTACCGGAAATCTTTTACGTGATATCGTTAGCATATTTTATGAGCCTTTGGCTCGAGTTTATAAGGTCGGTCTTGTAGATCCTTTATTAGTTTTGTTTTGGTTCGGTTTTTAACAATGACTTCATTTTTAGTCTGCAAATATTGGTGATTCATTACCAGATTTATCTAATTTTGTTGATGACTTGATCAAAGTCGTTGAACAAGCCGAGAATAAAGGTAATCTTGTCCCATTAATTGCTTTTATAATTAAAGAAACGATCTAACACGTCAATTAATTTTACTCATATACTTAAGAAACAACCAATCAAACGGATACAACATCTTCAATCCTCCAAGTATTCATTTCGTTAGTGCATCGGCACATGCAACCATTCTATACGTATGTTCATTCTATATACGCTTTAGACTCTAGCAACCTATTCACATCATTATTAGATTGGATGCAAGGAATAATTGACTTCTTACGCGCCGGTTTCAAAGAGAATCTAGACCTCGATCTTCTAATAAGCACACATCTAACAAATGAAGAACATGCACAACTTTTCATTGATTTAAAGAATTTAATGGATTGGCACTCGTTAAGAAAACGGCGACATTTAACACATTTGAAAGGTTTTCTTTCTGGTGACGCAAATTATCTTGGTGATGGAGTTGGAAATGTAAGTAATGAATTGAAAAACATTGGTATAAATGGAGATTTAGAAGAATTCGAGCTTTTAGAAGATAATGACGGTGAGGATGAGGATGAAGATGAAGATGAAGACAGAAAGGGCAAAGATGACTTTGAAACGAGTTCTTCAAGTAGTGGATTTTCAAGTAGTGGATCTTCAAGTAGCGGATCTACAATTGATGATGAATCGTCATCGTCTCATTCATTGGATCATGGGTATGGCAGGTATAAGTTGCCTCCAATGCCTGAGTTAAAAGTCTTGCCGAAATTATTGGATCCATTTGTTGAGAGTGTTATAAGAATTATGTGATCGTGAATGATTTTTTCATGTAATTTATATTCTTTTTTTCTGGAAATAAAATTTTGTCTTTGAAAATAATAATTTTGAAGCAAATCTTTTATAAAATATTAATTGATCCGGTTAACTTGAATATTACGTTGGGGGAAGGGAAGGGGCTGAAAAGTTTTGCGTGTGGCTCTAACTCGAGATTGCATCAGTTTAACTAAAATCGGAAATAATCATCAAATGCGCATGCTTTCATGTAACAAATAAAAAAAAAGTAGAAGCAAATTTATTATCTCATTGTTAAGAAACCAATTTTTTTGTCAAGCATAATAAAACAACTGGAAGAAAATGAGCTGTGAAAATCAACAATACTTTATTTTTGCTTCTTGAAAAAATAGCAGAAATGCAATTCAAATTCATGAAGAGTTGGTGAATGTAAAAGAGGAATAAGTATTATCTATCAACATAATTAGATGCTGAATTGTTATATTCAAAGATAAGAAAGAAATTAAAGACAGGATTCATTCTGAATGTTCTTGTAAAGTAGTGATCAGAAAAAATTGCCAGGATCAAGGATCTTTTTAGCAATGATTCATATATTTCTATTAAAGAATTAGTTAATAAAGTTGATATTTCTTGTAAAAAAATTTCTTACATTTTACATAAAGAGCTGAGTTTTCATAAACTTTGTGCAAAATGAATTTCTTATAGACTTTCAGAAGAATATAAATAAAATTGTGTTGAAATTTTCAAGTAATTATTAAAAATTTTAAATAAAAGATATAAAATATTATTACTAGTAATAAAATATAGATAAATAAAAAAGTAAATAAGTCATAACTAGAAAAGGATGAGAATAGGCTATAAATAGTAAAAACAGCTCAAAATTTGAAAAAAAGAATATTTTGCATATTTTTTTCTGTAAATAGAATTATTACAATGATTTATAATTCCAAAAAGACAAATAATTAATATTAATTTTTATATTAATTAAACTTTATAAAAAAAAGAGATAAAATAATTATTTGTAATATCATACTTCATTATAATAATACTATAACACATAAGACAAGAATCATAATAAAATATTTTTATAACAAGTAAGTAAAACTTCTTTATCTATTATATAGTCTAGATCTTGCTTTTTATAATTTTTTCTTATTCTCTTAAATAAAAAAGAACTAAAGAGAAAGAGATTTAATAAAATTAAAAATTTGACAAGAGCTATTTAAGTAATTATTAAAGATATTTCAAAAAAGAATTATAAGAACTCTTTTTAAAATTAATTAGAATATTATATAAAATTTAATAAAGGGTACTTTAAAGAAATAAAATAATTATATTAATAATTATTATAATAATTTTGAAAATAAATATTCACATATAAAACTTTTCAGCTTTCTATATATTATTAATAATAAATATTATTAATTAAGATTGATATTTAAAATAAAATATTTTAAATTTAATTCAAAATATTTTAAATATTTATTCAAATATTTAAAAATTTATTCAAATTATATAAAATATTAAAATATATTATTATTAATACTCAATATTTAACTTAATTTTATTTGAATATTTGAACTTAAATCTAGTTCAAGTATTTAAAAAATTCAAATATTAATTTTAATATAATAATAAATATAATTATAATTTATATAATTATTTGATATTAAAATTCTTTTTTCTTATTAAAATTAAAAAAATAATATAATTTAATAATATTTTATAAAAATATAATTAAAATAAAATTAAATTTTAAAATTTTAAATAATATTTAAATTTTGATTTTTAATTAAATTTTTTTTTAGTATTTTATATTAAAAAATAAAATTTATTAATTTTAATTTTTAAATAATTTTAATAATAATAAATATTATAAAATTTTAATATAAAATATATTTTTATTTAATAAATTTTTGATAAATAATAATTATTAATTATTAATTATTAAAATCAAATTTTTTAATAATAAAAAATAAAAATATAATATTAAAATTAAAAAAATAGATTTTTTATTAATTGAAATTATTTGATATTTATATTTTTAATTATTTTTATTTTTTATAATTATAAAATCAAAAAGTTAAATTTATTAATATATAATTAATAATAAAAAAACTTAATTATTTTTTAAAATTAAATAAAAATTAATAAAAAATAATTATTATAGTTAATATAAAAAGTAATAATAATCATATTTTTCATCTATAACTTAATAAAAATTTATAAAATTTAATATTATATTCTTTAAATTAATGGAAATAATATTTTTTAAGATTACAAAATATATTAATATAGTAATATTTTGTAAAATTACATATTAAATATAATAAGCTAAAGATTATTTTGATTAAGAAGTTATAAAAAATTTTTTATAAGTAAGTATGAAAATAATTTTATAAAAATATATTTAAAGATATAGAAAATATATTTATAATTTAAAAAAAATTTTAATTAATATTTATTAAATAAATATTAGTCAAAAAAGACTTAATTTTGATAAATTTCATAATAAAATATAATAAAAATAATATTTTTATTATATTTTTTATATTTTATTATGAAATTTATCAAAATTAAATTATTTTTTAATTAATATTTATTTAATAAATATTAACTAAAATTTTTTAAATTATAAATATCTTTTTTATATCTTTAAATTAAAAATATTATCTTAATTAATTATAATTTATAATATTTAATCAGAGAATTATAATTAATTATAATAACTAATTAAAGAATTATAACTAAATTATGATATTATCTTTATTTTAAATATATTTTTATAAAATTATTTTTATACTTACTTGTAAGATTATTTTGTTAATGATTGTAAATAAGATAAAATGTGATATAAATAAGTTTTAATTTTATAACTTATGATTATTTTTATTATTTAAAAGTATT